>JASAND010019261.1:0-26328 GCA_030248195.1 Trissonchulus latispiculum
TCCGTATATGTTTAATATGAAATTTTCGGTTTTTGGACTTTTATTAAATTTTTAGGTTTAATCTTCCTACCTTGGAATCGCGAAGGGTGGGGGTAGCGCCTGTATCCACGACCGGTATCGGCCCTGTAGCCACCACTGGTTCCACTATTTGAAGATGTATAGTTGTGCCAACATCTGCTGCGTTTTGTTATTAAACTATTATGTATACATTTTGTATATATATATATATATATTATATATATGCGCGCGTCGCCATGGGGGGGATGAGGGAATCCCCCCCCCTCCCCCGAAATTGTGTTGCCCCCAGGAATTTTTTTCTGCCATGTGTTAAACGCCCATTGTTCAAAAAATTTTCGCGCCTTCGGCGCGATATCGCTGTATTATATACCATGATAATACGTGTTACGCACTTAAAACTGAGTACCAATTACCGTATTTGGTCTGCTTTGACAACCTTCTGCATCATCATTTGGGTGCCTGAACACGCACTGCACCTTAAATATTGTAATTTCAACGAATGCAGCTCTGTAAATTTCCGCGAAGGTTACGAAATATTAAAATTTCTCACCTTCTGGGAGCTCCGCCCCCCAGACCCCCCCCCCGAAAAAATTTTTCATTTCCCCAGAAATATTTTTCTGGCATCGCTAGTATATATATATATATATATATATATATATATATATATATATATATATATACATAACATATATATGTATGTATATACAATAATTATATTATATTACATATATATTTTATTATATAGAAATATGTAAGAAATGAAATTGCCACTTCAGCACCTGAGACCCGAAAAATTCGGGCCTCGGGTGGGATTCGAACCCACGACTTTCGGATGAACGCTCCGACGCTCTGCCAACTGAGCTACCGAGGCTACAGTCGCACCAAGCTAGAAGGAGTTCGTATCCAAACTGAAGTGACAATGAATTAATAATGCGTTATACAACGCGGACAGACACATGATCCAGGGCGAGGTACACTCTGGTGTCCTCAAGCTTCCTGGGTGTGAAAGTCAGATGTTATGTAAGAAATGAAATTGCCACTTCAGCACCTGAGACCCGAAAAATTCGGGCCTCGGGTGGGATTCGAACCCACGACTTTCGGATGAACGCTCCGACGCTCTGCCAACTGAGCTACCGAGGCTACAGTCGCACCAAGCTAGAAGGAGTTCGTATCCAAACTGAAGTGACAATGAATTAATAATGCGTTATACAACGCGGATAAATATATATATATAATAATAATAATAATAATATAATAATATAATAATAATAATAAATATATATATTAAAGTAAATTTACTAAAAAATTTACTTAAAAATTACTCGCCCCCCAATAGAGAGCCCCCTGCTCCAAGAAAAATATACTAGCCTTAGCCTAGTATATTCTATTCATATTCAACCATAGTTCATTTAGAGTTTGTTTCATTTTGCTGTTCTTGAATCGTCAGTCGCACTGAGTAAACAGCGAGCCGATGCTGGGTCTGACTAGGCAATCTGTAATAATATTAAACTGTCAACCTTCTTTCTACGTTCTATTTCCCTTCGTTTTTATAAGTTTATGGTTCTGAATGGATCCATAATAGTGAACTAAAATCTAATTTGGTAAAGGCACAAGCATTGTAGGTCCCAAAAAGTCTTGCTCCAGGTTACATAGACGTTACATACGTTGCTCCACTCCAACATCAACATCAACATCATTTCTTAGCGAGCCTTACGAGCCTCTGCACGTTTCCTAGAGTTTAGATTATCACTTTTAAGCGTGTCTTTGGTTTTATCTTCTGACTTCGGGTGTCTTAGATTTATTTCAGTGTGCGCACCTAATCAGGGGTGCCTCACTGAAGTAAACCTAAGCCATCATACCGATAGAAAGCACACGAATTCAACTTCAGCATACGTTGCTCCTGCATCTACACGCTTCCTAGAGTGTCCTTATATTTTAAATTTTTTGGCGAGTCTTTGGTTTTCACTTTTCTTCGGGTGTCTTAGATTTATTTCAGTGTGCGCACCTAATCAGGGGTGCCTCACTGTAGTAAACCTAAGCCATACGATAGAAAGTACACGAATTCAACTTCAGCATACGTTGCTCCTGCATCTACACGTTTCCTAGAGTGTCCTTAGATTTTAACTTTTTTTTGCGATTCTTTGGTTTTCACTTTTCTTCGGGTGTCTTAGATTTATTTCAGTGTGCGCACCTAATCAGGGGTGCCTCACTGTAGTAAACCTAAGCCATACCGATAGAAAGTACACGAATTCAACTTCAGCATACGTTGCTCCTGCATCTACACGTTTCCTAGAGTGTCCTTAGTCTTTAACTTTTTTATCGAGTCTTTGGTTTTCACTTTTCTTCGGGTGTCTTAGATTTATTTCAGTGTGCGCACCTAATCAGGGGTGCCTCACTGTAGTAAACCTAAGCCATACGATAGAAAGTACACGAATTCAACTTCAGCATAGGTTGCTCCTGCATCTACACGTTTCCTACAGTGTCCTTAGATTGTCACTTTTTAGCGAGTCTTTGGTTTTCACTTTTCTTCGGGTGTCTTAATAATAGATTAATTTCAGTAAACATTCTCATTCGTAAAAATAGTCAATATTTCTACTTCGAGGTGCAACATAGCTTTAAATAGAATAGATTTTGTGTAATATATATATATATATATATATATATATATATATATATATATATATATATATATATATATATATATATATATATATATATATATATATATATATATATATATATATATATATATATATATACTATATCTGCCTTTTCATCTTTGTACAATATTATAGTGCTGTATATACTTTTTTCAGTACTGTGCATAAATGGATTCTTCGTTATCGGTAAAGTCTGGCCCATCATTTGCTTCCTTAATAGAAGGTTCACCTTTAACCACAGTAAATCATATTGATGCGTGGTTTGCCTACAATTCTCATTATCGACCTGCCTTTGTTCCCGGTTTCGGACCATTAATCGCTGGAATCAGTCCACCCACTCCACCCTATACGGAAATGTCTCTCTGGGAAAGGCTACGTGATGTAATTCGTTCCAGCCAGTCTGCTCAAACTAAACGTCTCGTCCCTCGTTCTTCCGGTAGAGGTCATGAATCTATGGCTATTCCGTCTCCAGAGGGTGTCAACAATATGGAAGTAAGCCCTGCCGAAAACGCTGTAGAAATTTCAAATGATTCTGTCTTGCTCTTCGCCGACCAAACTGTTATTGTCAAAAATCTGCACAGGAAGCCTTCCTGTAGTTTGAAATCTCTGGTTGCTGACTGTATCAATTCCTTATTAAACGGCGTCGACCATAACCCGATTATAACATTTGCAGTTTTGCCCATTTCCCATAAGAAACCGAAACCGATTGCCGTCTACCTGTCCTCTGCCGCGATTGTAGATGAATTGGTTGCGCAGTTTCCCATTTCTCGCTCATTGGGCGGTGGAGTTTCAATTGAAAAATGTCGTTGCTTTTCTCCAATAATTTATGGCAATCTGCTCAGAAGCCTTGAAGCTGAGAAAATTCGTAAAACAGTACCTGTGTAAATGTATATAATCTTGGCTTAAGTGCCCCCCCTTTTGCGATTCCTCCACTCGTCGCCACGTACACTTCGCGGGCTCCCCTATACTCACTTTGAGGTTCTTTTCATAAAACTTTTCAGGATTTTCGCAATTAAAGCATATCTTTGCATGAAATCTTCGGTCGAAAATAGATTAGATTGGTGTTATGGTGTCTAATAAGTAGATTTTAACTTTTCTAGGGAAATGGTCTTTAGTCTTTGGTCTTTCTAGGTCTTTAGTCTTTGGTCTTTCTAAGTCTTTTGGATAAATTCAGTGTGCGCACCTAATCACGGGTGCCCCACTGAGGTAAACCGAGTACCCGTGCCAGTAGAATTAGTACAACCATTCTTTTTCCGCATTGCTTCTGCAATTTACATTAGGGTGTCTAAATCTGATATGGCTAATCCACTCCACACCGGCGCGCGCATGTGTGTGTGTGTGTGTGTGTGTGTGTGTGTGTGTGTGTGTGTGTGTGTGTGTGTGTGTGTGTGTGTGTGTGTGTGTGTGTGTGTGTGTGTGTGTGTGTGTGTGTGTGTGTGTGTGTGTGTGTGTGTGTGTGTGTGTGTGTGTGTGTGTGTGTGTGTGTGTGTGTGTGTGTGTGTGTGTGTGTGTGTGTGTGTGTGTGTGTGTGTGTGTGTGTGTGGGTGTGTGTGTGCAATATTTCCCATGTTCGGTTATTTACTGTAAATCAACACTGCATACGGCTTGCTGGTTGGTGTTGCTTGCTTAAACACTTTTTGCATAATTTTGTATGATTATTGTGTTTGTGTATTTGCTAGTATGAATCTTTCTCTGTTTATTTATTGTAAACCAACACAGCATACAGCTTGCTGGTTGGTGACTGATGTTGTTTTCCTAATCCTGTTTGCATAATTTTGTGTAAATATTAAAACTTGTGTTTGTGTAATTGCAAGTATAGGCATGCTAAGAGTTTGTGAAATAGGAAGAGTGATAAATGGAAGAATGAGACACTCAGCTCTCCCATTAGTTAAGCCTGCTAGATGCTGGGCACATAAGTGGAAATCTCGGGGGTGGTAGTAGAGCAACGCTGCTAACCAACCGGTACCTCCCCCTAGATTTTACCAAATACCTCCCCCTAGATTTTACCAACATGTGCCGAGCATCTAGCAAGCTTAAATCACTGTGTAGAGCTGCGTGCCTCAGTCTTCGTTTATAAACTCTAGGTCATTCCGTGGACTGCATCAATAAAATTTAGAATAGCAGCAGAATAGCAGAAGGTTTACTGGATTTCCATTCAAAATTCGTACAACCTTTAGCCTTCTGCTATTCCGCAACTATACACTTTTTTGGTGCGGCCCAGGGACAATCTTATATAGATAAATTAGGGAGATAATCAACCATTAGTCATCACAGGCAAGCCCTTCATCAGATCATTGAACAGTTTATTTGTTAAATTATTTTAGTTATATTGCTTTAAGGAGAGACTAAAATTTAAGACAAGTCCTCATTAGCTTTAGAACAGTTTGTTCGTCCCTTTAAGCGTAGTGATTTCTTGTTGAAATGCTGATTGTGTACCAATAACGGTTAGAGTAGTAGCAGAAAAGCAGAAGGTTAAAACTACCAGGATATCCATGCGAAACTCGGACTAGCTTTCACCTGTTCCGTTGCTATAATCGTTTTTTCGCGCAGCCCAGGGACAATCTTGTTTAGAAAAATTATTAGTCAGATAGCTTAATCTTTAACTGAGATGCGCAATATAAACTAGTCCTTCAGCAGATCCTAGGTCACTATTTGTTCCTGTAAGCGTAGTGATCTGTTGTTCAAAAGCAGATTGTGTTTGTTTAGGGTTGCGTCTAGGTTCAATGAGCATGTACTTCATTGTGAATGAAAGAAGAATTCATTAATTATGTGTCCACTCGTTTAGAATACTCAGAGCACGCAAACTGCTGTGTTTCGCGCTTCGAAACGTTCATTTTCGCGCTAAATTTCATAAACTGACTAAGTCAACGTAAAGTCACAAAGTCACAACTAATCAACGTAATGTCATGCGTCGTCAACGGAAGTCACAAATTTGAGGCGGTTGAACAGCGACCCAACCAACGTAATGTCACAAAAATGTCCACATCAAACCAACGTACTGTCCGGACATTTTTGTGACTTTACGTTGGTCGTTAACGTAAAGTCACAAAAATGTCCGCCTGTGACATTGCATCATCAACGTAATGTCCGGACATTCCGTTAACGAAGCACGTAATGTCACAAATTTTTGTGACCTTTTCATGCGGTCGATGAAACTTTATTTGAAAGACGCACATAACAACCAATCCGGTGTAGCGACCATGTACTGAGAGAATAGTGGCAAAAAGTAGAATTTTCTTATCGTTGCACCTAAAAATACGGGACTGGTCCCAGAATGTTAAAGAGCACGAAAATAATGTGTTTGGAAAGTTCATCCACTTTCATAAAGAATTGAAGCTTGTAGGGTCGTATTACACAAAGCGATACCAGCACCTTAAGGGCTACCAGCCTGAAGACACCCATAGGTAAAGATGGGTGAAATGGTAAAATGCGTAAAACGTCGCGACCCAAAACTTAACAGCCGCGGCAAGTAAATGCCAATCATCTACACTTAAATACGATCGATGTCTGAAAGGAAAAGATTTCAGGAATATAAGCTTATGTAACAGAATTTAAGAGCTCAACAAAAATTCCGCATTTGTCCGCATTCCGCATTCCGCATTTGACATGAGAATGTCCGCATTTGTTGTCGACTGAGCAAACAAATTTTGTGCGTCGAAACGTAGGGACGTCTTCATAAAAGGAAAAATCCGAAAAGACAGAAACATTCATCTTCCAATACGATGTCCCACGAGGTTGAAATAGTAAATTGTCGACAAATTTTACAGTCATTCTTCTGTGATCTGAAAAACTGACAGGGTTATAAGCAACGGAGGTAAAGGCCCCCAGGTACCTTTCTGCGACATAAATGCGATCTAATCGACTTCTGCAATTTTTATTTACACGTTTGCAGCTAAATTCTCTTTTTTCCGGATACTTGTTTCTGAAAATATCTACAAATTTATACTGCCTCTCCAACATTTTGAATTCGTCTTTACCCCTCATTGCTGAGAATAAGGTACTTTGGGCAACAGCAGGGGAGTCTCTGTCAAGCTGTACGTCCGACACAAAATTAAAGTAACGCGCATAGTCGCGTAGTCCTTCTCTCGCAAAGATAGAGCTGAGAATGTTGAATATAACATGTGAAATGTCAAATTGCCACACATATGTGGCAAATACCACAGATTTGTGGGATGCTTTGGTTGATGCCACATATGTGTGGCATATTTTGACATTTGCCACACATTTTGCCAAACGCCACACATATGTTGCAAATTTAGGTGACGACAGTTGCGTACGCAACAAGGAACTATAGCTTGTGCATTATAGTTTTTTATTGAACAAACGACAATAACAATTATCACCAAAATACTTTTGAAAGTGAAAGACAAGTTTACTCGAAATCATTTAATAAATTTTGTGCAACCATTAACAAGTTCGAAAACGCAATCCGCCAAAATTTCTGGACAGCCCACAATCAGAATCAGCTGTGTTAGAAATGCTTCCTTGATTATTCGTTCCTTCTTTACAGGTGATTTGTTCCAGCGAGCTTCGTGGTGGTCTAAAGTAAAAAGAAACATTTCTGGTATAATTACACTGATTTAAAACAGAATAACAATTGCAAGTAGTGCTGGCAGAAACAGCGTAAGCATTGCCCTGTACACTTGCGCGCTTTACTTTTTTAGTATATAATTAGTACGCAGCTAAATTCATTAAAACTTTTTTGAAGGTCAGTCAATATTTGTAATGGAATTGGTAAAATTTGAAGTTAAAAGCTGCTTAAAATGATTAGAACATGGTCGAAATTTAGTGAAATCGGTACAGAAGAATCTCCATGCCATGGATTTGTGAAGAAGATCAACTATTATCATTACGGAATATGATTAATAAATGATGTCCAAGCAATAATTGTATGAATTATGCTGTGTTTGCCAAGCCAGAGTTGTCTAGTACTCAATATTAAGGAAAATTCTTAAGTAGGGACCAAGGTTTGTACTCAAGTAGGACAGAAATCTTAGTAGCATTAACAATTTCTGGTATAACTAAGTTTGAATATTGTCTAAATTACTAACAATACTAATCTAAAAGTGTAAACGAAGGGTTAATTCGGTCACCTATTCCCTAATAATCTGAGTTGTCACTCCACCCGACCTTAAACGGCAATATTGTGATGAATCGCAAAGGATATTAATGAAAATTAACGAGTTGTTACTCCCCACGAAGGAGGCATCGACACCTTGACTAATTTTAGGGGGTCTCAATGAGTTGTCACTCATAATTTAAGGCAAGAATGGCCCCTTTCTCACCACCTCGCATGTTTTTATTGACTAAACATGAATTAGTAGGAGGTCACTAACTTGTAATAGGAATTTACACGGCTATTAAGTTGAAAATTAGTCGCAAAGTTACCTATAAAGTGGAAATTCACACTAAAAATGACGAATATCGGAAGATGGTTCGACCTTAGGCATTAAAATAGCTAAGTACGTAGTTGTATAGGTTTAATTAGGGTTAATTAGTACTAATTAGGTGATAATTAGCTAAATTTGACATTTTTGGGTCGAAACATGACTTGGGCTCAGATGAAAGAGAATTTGATACTGATTTCGAAAATCCAAACCCGACGTTTTAACTCCAAAAATTAAGAAAGTTATGGTTAAAAATGTTTTTGTTAAAATTACACTTTTGTTGTGTAATCTTAACACTCCAAAAAGGAGTGTTCTAAAAAGTTTTTGTTTTGGTTTGACTTAAGTCAAACCTTTTCTTTTCTCTTTTCCTTTCTTCCTTCTGTTGGGTCTTTCTTCAAGGACCCAACAGTTGTCTCCTCCTCAAGCTTCGGCCGAAGACAAAGCCAGCAAAGAGGAAAAGGAAAATCTACGTGGTTTTCAGCCCAAGTCATGACAAGAAGGGGGCCGTTGCCCTTTAATAATAATAACGTTGCAATAATAAGTAGCTAGGAATGCGTACGTAAGTATATATTAGGTAATTATGTAATTTATTTGTTCTGGAAAATTGTACAATTCGCGCAACAATTAGTTAAAGTCCTGAAATTTAATAAAATTGTCCCTTTGGTTGCGTTTATGTGTTAAAGAAAGTTTCCCAAAATTTTGCTAGAATTCGGGGCCCAAAATATATATCAAAAAAGGGTCAGTTGGAGGGCAATAATTCTAAAATCTCATTAATATTGACCCTCGGCGGTCAGCTGGCCCGCCTCGCCACTGCGCCCCATATGTAAACGGTGGCAAGCTTCTAGAAGTTTCCAGAACCTTCTAGAAGCTTTGCCTTAAAATCAAAAGAAAATCCGCCTCTAAAGTCACTAATGACCTGTCATCGGGCTGCCAGCAAAACTGTCAGCCCGACCCCAAAATTTTCTTTCTAATCAGTGTTCGTTTGAGTGCGACCGAGAGCGGTTGCTTTCCCCCCTCCCTTCTAGTGCGCTCTCCAGTGCAGTTGTTGCCTGCATGGGGGTTAAAGTGCACTCTCCCCGGTTAGGACTAAAACGTAGGACTTTTCTGGCCCTTGGGCCAGAAAAGAAACTGAGATATTTACCGCGAACACTACAGATCTAGGGCCATATAGGTTTGTTATGCCTGGCCAGAAAACTGAGAACGAAAACCTAGGAAATGGACGGCCATTTTGGCCTTATTTTATGTATTGTTGAGGCCTTTTTGGCCACTTGTTATGTATGACTTTTGAGGCCCTTTTAGGCCAATTCTTCTATATTTTGTGAGGCCAATGGGCCATTTTTTATACATCTTTTTGGGCCAGCAAGCGCCAATCTCCGATATATTGGGCCCAAGGCCAGATTTTGAGTTCCATAGCATGTGTGGGTTTTCGAGCCACGTTTATTTCATCTTATTTTTATTATTATAATTACTATCATTTTGTTATTTTGATATCGGGGCAGCTCATGTAAACCCCTCCCGTTTGACGGAGGTCTTGAGAATTGCCCCTACTTTAGTTTTTCTGTTTTTATAACCGACACCCTCTTAATATCGAGGCTTGCTGACCTCCACCCCTCGTTATTCTACTTTATTTAGTTATTCTTTTATTTGCACTTTTCCGTCAAGCCACGACCAACACTTTTTACCATTTTTATAAGGCCCGTTTGGCCAGTAATTTGGGGTTTCTCCAGTAGAATACGGGATATCTAAGTGGGGACCCAATCCCTGAGATTGAGCTAGAGGGTCCCTTTGCTACGACCCTAGAATGATAAGATAGTAATAGGTAGCTTCACCCCACAGCCGGCAACTAGGAGTTGCCGGCCGTATTGTTCTGTCACGGCTTTGTTAAGCCTCAAAAACTCATTGTCCGTAATTTGTAATTGTTTGCTGTAGGTCGGTACTGAAATTAGTAGGTTACCAAAAGTATGAAACGAATTTTAAAACGAAGTTCTAAACCAATCGCTTGTCTTATAATCCGTTGTCTAATAATTAACAATCAAGCGTTTCACGGGGAATGACCGGCTTCCCCATTAGTTAATTTAATTGTTGATAGTAGTTTGGTCTTTGGTAATGATTGCTTAGCAATCATTACTCACACGGCTTTCGAAAGTTATAAAATTCTTCAAAGTTGCCAAAGTTCTACGCTAAAAGTCGAGTTTTAGGACTCTAAAACCCGCAACAAAATCTTCATTAAATCTTATTAAACTAGTAGTTAATAATTACAATTGAAATGGGTACTAAAGCCCTAGTTAAGGGCATAAATGATCATATAAACTAGATTTAGGATACATGAATTGTCCCTAGGTGCGTATGTGTGTGTGTGTGTGTGTGTGTGTGTGTGTGTGTGTGTGTGTGTGTGTGTGTGTGTGTGTGTGTGTGTGTGTGTGTGTGTGTGATTGAGATTAGTTAGATAAGTACCTACTTAAGAGGTTGCGTGTTTATGAGTATGTGTGTGAGATTGTATGAATGGCATTGTATGGTAGGCACGATTGGTATGAATGACTGTGAGCCGTGGATATGAGTGTATGCTAGTCTGACTGTCGTATAAATGATGTTTAAATGTCTAATTATGTTGTGTCGCGAATGTTATGTGAATGTTGTCGGAATGTCGTGTGAATGAGGGCCAAATGGTTACCTAGTTGTGTGATCCGAACAGTGTGCAAGTGTTGTATGACGGATGTTTAACTTAGTAATAGGGTAGGTGCTGGGTGTATGCGTAGGATGTGATTGAATAAGTGATTGTTCCTAATTGTAAGGACTATCTGTGCATAATTATGTGAAGCACCAGAATTAGTTAGGATTCCCATAGTAGGCAGGAAAATAGTAATAGCTAAGGTAGTTCTAGGTTGTAAACCTTGTGTGCGTGTTTAGGTGCCTATAAGTGTGTGATTATGTGAGAAAATTTGGTCTAGGC
Organism: Trissonchulus latispiculum; assembly: GCA_030248195.1. Lineage (NCBI taxonomy): Eukaryota > Metazoa > Nematoda > Enoplea > Enoplida > Ironidae > Trissonchulus > Trissonchulus latispiculum. The sequence goes on from JASAND010019261.1 coordinate 11,016, forward strand.
TCAGTTAAGTGAATACACCAGTGAGACTAGGGATATAGGGTCACGGGGACCCCGCATTAGGTCCTTATCAGTCGGAAAAAGGATATCCTCGATTCGTCCGCGTAGGTCACTCTTTGTCAAGAGTGCGGACGAATCGCATGAAGGAAATTCCGCCAACCATCGGTTTTTCACAAAACAAACGAACATTTTAACCGCCTAAAGCTCGCTATTCTCGCAATTTCCGCATAAAGAAACTAGTACGTAAGTCCAATGGGGAAGGTAATCCTTTGTTCTCAGCATAGGATCCTGTAGCTTGAAAGTATCACGCACTGGCATTATCGGTAAATTTAGTTAATATTGAATAGTAATCATTACTGTACCTGGAACGAGCAAAATAACAGTTAGCTACATAGGTATTGAGGATAGTTGCTAGATCCATCTTCCGATAAGGGCAAAATTAACAAAGTGCACAAATTTAATCTGTTTCCGAAGTTCAATATCTGTTAATGCAGGAAGTTGTTACCTTCCTCTTTAAGGGCCCGGGAAAACGGAGGCCTTAAACTTACCTACTATATGTTTATCAAATCTACGAGTTAACGTCTTTTCTAATTAATTTAATATTTGTCATCAACAGGAAGTTGTTACCTTCCTCGTTCGGACCTGGAAAACTAAAGGTCCTAAGCTTAATCGTGATTGACCAAAGTAGCAATACGCGTTTCAAAACGGTTGATATCCGCCCGTTTCGAAAGGACTCAAAATAACCGTAACCTCACGCTTCCAGCCTGTAGTGCACAGAAGCAAGACGTACATGGCGAAATCATGACGTAATGGCAATTTCTTGCACAAGAATGCAAGAAGTTGTGAGAAAAATGGTATTTCGCCCTAAAATTAACTCTCAATGCAACGATAGTGTCAAAACTGCATCAAGTTACAATAGTTTCGCAAAACTTTCAAGTCTTCACAACGAAGTCAAGTTTACAAGTCTAGTTCTTGTTCAGAAAGCCAAAGATGTGAGTAATGGTTGCTGGGCTCGAATCCCGCAGCTATGATTTGTACTAATGGATTTTAACCCATTTGATTCAGGTGCGGAACGCGAAAGTCAGTCCTGCCTGGAATCACGTATAGATCGCCAGTGTATTCGAATCAGCGTGCCTATTAATTATTGGATTGTCAGTGATTAGTCCGGAGAAGGACTCCCATAATCAGAAGTGTATCAGATTGGAATCAGTTGTTGAAAGGTACATATTTGAAGGGCTGTTTGGATCGATTATCGGAAGTTTGAGGCAGAGACTATAACACGAATACGGCGCCGAGAATCACTATTGGGACCTGAAACCTAACACGCGAACTTGACATTATTTTCCACTACTCTAAACTAATCCTTTCTCTCTCACTTCAAAAGATGAATCTTTTTGAGCTAATCGTCAGCCTTATCGAAGGGGTTATCACCCCCTGCCTTTGGTCTAACTAGTTCCGTGGTAATTTCGAGTCAGTCGGAAGTAGAAGACATAAAGAAGAGATTAAATAAAAACATACCTTGTACTAACACCATAACCGTTCCCAGGAAACTCCCAACCGGACCGACCCTTGCGTTGTCCCCCCAGGTGACCGAACAGCATCCGAAAGTGCTATTGTTACTGGCATTTCGGGCTCACCCACAGACCAGAATCTTGTACTACTAACAACTTTAATCTATTTAAATTTATCTTTTCTGTAGCTATTGTTATTATTATATTATTGTCCTTGGTAAGGAGGACGGATAAAGAGTTTTAACTTAAAGCACGAGCACAAGCATATAGGGATCGCACAGTAGAGTTTAGTGGTAGATTACGACAAGAGGAAGAAAGAAAGAATCAGTTGGTTGAGTTAAAGAGTCAAGACCTTGTCCCTAATAATAATTACTAATTTGGGGTAAACTGAGTACTGGCAACTCTGGCAAACTATTGTACTGTTTGCTGCTAACTGTATACCTGTATTGTAAGTTGCCATTTGCACTGTTTGCGGTAATATTATCAATTGTACGCTCGAACTCACTGTTGTTCTTATTATAATTAGTTTTGCTATTTGTATCAATAAATTGCAGTGCCTTATAGTCAGTCGTGTGAACTAAGGCACCTATCCTGATCAAGACAATTGGAGCCGGACCTGACCCCTGAACAAGTAAGCGCCTATAATCTGACCCCTTGGACCCTACAAAGACATCATCTACCTGCTCAGGATCTTGATTTGTCAATCAAGATCTATTACCGAGAGTTCATTGTTACTGAACCGAATTGCCCTCTGGCAAGCAAGTGTCGACCCCGCTTGCTAACGACATCAACGGAGCCTAACCCCTGCCAAACGAACTCACGATCAAGACCCCACCCAGGTTGGCCGCAGGGAATTCTCAGTTTTGGATACATCACCTTCTGAGAGTCCGGTGCCTAAGTTTATCGCTACCGATAAACGTGCTGACCTTCCGTGCTTTGAAGTGGTTGCTACCCCGAGCTAGCGTCTTGTTAGACCAAAACGGAACAGAAACTCATCGGAAAGAAATTGGAGCCTAATCCTAGCCACTTCATTACATATTCTAATTCCATGTGACACAGTATCTGTTAAAGGTGTAAAACAACACCAAATGTTAGCCGGTATCTCAAACCAGTTTCGAGATTTTTTGGCGCAGAATTATAAGACACATTTTCGATTCCTAAGTTTAACATATATGTCGTGCGTAATACTAGTTTTTGCGTAAAACTAGGATTATGCAACGAAATTTACGTAATATTGTTTAAAATCAAATCTTTCATAAGCAATTTCTAAAAAGTAGCGGTAAACGTGCCAATTTATTGCAAAAGTCTATGAAATCACTATTGCTTTCTGAATTCTAACTTTTTCTAATTTGCCCTTAATATTTTTAAGCAACGTAATTTATGAATTGGGGTTTTCCTACGAATTTTCAAAGAAGTTACAGCAATCTTTGAAATTAGCAAGAGGATTATGAATTATCCCACCACTATGATCAAATTATATTTTAAACAGTAGTAAGTATAAGAACCAGTTTCAGATTGTATTTTAAATTTCAACCATTCGACTTTTCCAAAGAAGATCTTGCAAGCTTTTTGATTTACTGATGTAAGAAATGTCAAACAGTTATGTAATTTTTCTACAAACTTTGAAAGTTTTAATTCTACAAAATTTTGCAAAATCGAAAAATATTAATTACAAAATAATGGTAATTATTTTAGAAAAATATGGAAAGACTGAGTTCTGTAGCTGACAAAATGTTATCAAAAATTAATATTTTATGAAACTTCATAACCCCTATGCTGAAAAGATTAACTGTAACTTCTTTGAAAATTCTTACGAAAAGTCCAATTTGAACCCAAATTTATTAATTTCGTTGAGTAAAAATGTTATGGAAAAATTAGTAAAGTTTGGAATGCTAAAAAGTTAGCAAATAATTTTTATAATAAATTGGCAAGTTTACAGCTACTTTTCCGATATTTCTTATGAAAGATTAATTTTTAACAATATTACACAATTTTCGTTGCGTAAACCTAGTTTTACGCAAAAATCTTTCTGCAAACCTAGTTTTACGCAATCTCTTTGATTAATCCTAGTATTACGCAAAAATCTTTGCGTAAGCCTAATTTTACGCAAAAACTAGTTTTTCGCACGACATATATAATACATACCTCTGCTTTGAAGTGAATTTCTCAAGAATTGTAATTAAGAGATCCGAGTTAAATTTTATAAACTCGTTAAAATATCCCAGTTGGACAATAAAATATGTGGAAATGAAAGAAATCGAACTCGGAAATGTACGAAAAAACGACCCCAAAGTGGACCCTGCCTTAAGCCTTAGGAACCAAGATTAGCGGTTGCTGCGTCTCGCAATAACTACCTCACTGTACATACAGTTGTAAACATGTTTCAATTTAACTATTGCGTCAGAAATATGCCATGCTATAGGGAAGATTACGTGTACGCTAAGACATGTTCGTTGTCGTGTATGTAGATTTGAGTTGGGTAGTAAAATATACAGTTTATGGAAGACAGAGGAGTCTAATGGGCAGCCCGGTCCTATGGCCTGGGGAGAGGTACATGCAGAAGTTGGAGGTGGATTCCGGGTACCCGCGGGCCGGGCTGGACCTGGACACATTTTACTAGCCGGAAATGCCCTGCCGGGCAAATCTGGTCAAGTGTTTGTTCTCACCCGGGTAGATCTGGTCACACTTTATGGAAATTTGAGTCTATGGTGTATATTTTGGAAGAATATGGCTCTGGAATGCCACAAGTTTACAAGTTTTGCAACAGCAGGCGCAATTTTAGCACAGCTATCCAGACTGTAAAGGAATTTATGCAGCAGGTACCATAATAGTCATCGCACGCGGGTTACGCGCGCCTCTTCCTATTTCGTCTGGACGGGTCTGGACACAATATTGCCGCCCGCGGCTCTGGACTGGACAGAAAATCTGACCGCGGACCGGGTTTGGGTGGACAAATTAATTTCTAGAGCGGGCCGGGCCGGGTTGGTCAAATTTTAAATGCCCACTTCCAACTCTGGGTGAGCTGTGTTCAGAAATTGGAAACTTAGTTGAAATATTAGTTTAGTTTAATCCTCAGGAAAGAAAACAAATTATGTGATAGGGGGCAAAAAGTCGTCGTCTTCCCCCAGAGAATGGCTCGCAATGGCCCGACTGCAGTAATTATACAGTATATGTTGCAGTAATGAAAAAGATTCAGATTACGCACAAACGATACACTGACTAAAACCCTGATAAAAAATTCCGACACAAATGGTGGGGTCTCTATCAGCTTTCCGGGATGTCCGAAATTCTGGTCAATTGTCCGAAATCAGAATAGACCCATTAAATTGCAGGTTTGAGGATGCCCTGTTCCCCTAAAAATCTGTGACAATGACTACATCACTAGTAAAGTTACACATTAGAGGATAAAGACCAGATTAGTGGTTAGCAGACGGACATTAGATATATGCCAATATTCATAGCTTTGGGACCATGCGTGTTTGGGATGGGTTTTGGACTTTTACCCCTCCTCTCAGACCTGTAACTTCTTTCGGTCGCTCACTCACTCCATCGTTGGTCAAAATCCGGAAAAATCCGGTTTTCATGGCCGGTTCTCCCCACGTTTTACCTTCTGCACCTGTCTGCGTGAAAAGTGATCAAAAATTTCCTCCCTCTATCATCTGAAGATAATATGCAAACAGACAATACTAATTCGCTCAAAACTTCTCAGATATCTCTGACGTGTACTACACCTCTGACGAACGCTTAGTGATGTATCAGCTCACCGAATTTGGAGAGCCTAGTAGTAGCATTGTGGTCTTTCGGGTGGTCCAATGTGCAATTGTACTGGTGACGTACTATATCTCTGAAATGTTCTAACGAAGTACTGCATCCCTGGATGTGCTACTTTACCGCCACATATATAATTTATGAATGTAATCGGAACCGGGTTATAAAGTATTGTTTATGACATCGTTTCTTGCCAAATGGGTCTGCATACATAACACAACACATTTAACGCTCACCCAATGAATTAGAAACAGATGCAACCGCCAAATTGGTGGTTAACGTTTCAGCAAGTTCGACGGTCATATTCAGTGTGCGGTGACGGCATATTGGACACTCCAGAATATTTGACGTCTCTACTAATTTCTTTATACAGCTGAGGCAAGCTGTATGTCCACAAGTTAGAATCTTTGGCGTCCGTGGAAGCGCTGACATGCACACTGGGCATTCGATGGATTTCTCTAAATCTTGTAGGATCGGATTCATAATCAATCTTCAAAGGCGCCTCCAAAATTCTAAACATCGATAATTCTTGTCCTAATATTTAGGTAAATTGGAGAATATTGAAAACCAGCTGAAAACAAAAATTCGTAAAATGTGTGCAGTGAGACTGTGTACCGATCGAAAATCAGAATTGTCTGTAAGACTTGGCAGTAATTTTGAAAAAATGATGAAAAACTGCTTAAAAACTGCCATTTTTGGACCCCCAAAATCGTTTTTGGTTTATGCTGGCTTAACCACTGGAGATAGCTCAAAGGTTGTAAATACAAAATCTTCGTTTCGGTGTCCTCTTTCCAGGCATGGCAAACAATCGGGTGTCTCTCTTTCTACTGAAAGTATAATGGCAAAATCCTAAACTTTCTTATCTTTTCGCCTTAAAATACGGCACTGTTCCAGAATGTTAAACAGCACGAAAACAGGTAATTTCGTCAGTTTTAGCTATGTAAGTAAGGATTAAAGCCGTAGCCCGTATGAGTCAAAAATACTGGAAAGGAAACCAGCACCTTAAAATTCCTTTTGGAGACATCAACATTGAACCATTACTACTCATTTATTATTTGGAGTTAAGGAGCCGTTGTTATTATCAATATGAAATTTAACATTTTTTCTTTTTAATGATTACAATGAAACCAATTTTAGTTTTTGAAAATTTTTAACACATTTTTGAAGAAGTGCAATCCTTCAGATTTTTTTGCAGGCTGAAGTAAATTTTTTCGTGAGAGATCAGTTATATCATTAGATACCTCTATCAAATAGCTGGGAACTCTTTTTAATTATTGTGTAATCGCTCTTCGTTACAGAGAAATCAGCTAAAATGTAAGCGCAACCTGGATTATGCCTACTTTTCCCAACTTTGGCAAGAGACTACTTTAGTTAGAAAACAGCAATCAGGACAACTAAAAATGGGTCCCGGGCTATTTTTGTGTAGAACACGTGGCATCCATCTAGGTGGCATAGTAAATTCTCCACAATCGCTGGAAAAAATTGGTTATGTTTTTGCAAACCCTACATTTTCTATGATAGCAGCCTACGGGATATCAATTGGAAGATGGCCATGCCTCCGACAATTGGCCTCATTAAGGCTTCATGTGCAGGAGGGGAAGTTCTGGGGGGGGGGTGAAGGGCGGCCGAAGACCGCCGAAAAACCGGATTTTTCCGGTTTTTTACCGGAAAAATCTGGATTCTGGGGGGGTGAGGGACCCCTCTGGGGGGGGGTGAGCTCAGGTCTTGGGGGGTGAACCCCCCAAACCCCCCCCCAAGCACACGTATACTAAGGCAATCAAATCGACACATTTAGCTTAATTTTATGGCTTGCGTAGCTTGTTGCGCAGGTTTATTTGATTTCTGCAGAAATGACAAATTTTGGACGCCAAAATAAGAAACTTGGCTATATCTCACGTTAGAGAAAAGCTAGAAAGTCGCTTCAAAAAGCAAAAATGTAGAGCACAACGTGATCTGTCGAATGAATATAGATATAACTGTGCAGCTGCTGCCAAACTATCAAGCAATTGGCAAAGACTGCCCTGAACGCAAATGTCGAAGTTTTGAAACTTGATTGCGCGGTAGGGTGTTAGAACGCTAAAATAAGTGGTTTTGGAAAGTTTCATCAAGGTTCATCTTGATTTATGCCGTCAACCAACAATACGTCCCAAAAATCCACCACCTTAAGTAATAGCTGAACTACAGCAAATTAACTGTGTACCTCGGCCTACGTTTAACAGACAGTCCTGTTTTAGTCTTGACTTTCAGCAAAATGTTGCACTATTGAAGAGATAAGTGAACGCGAACTGGCTTAGTTTTTCCTTTAATTGTTGGTCTTTAGACAATGGTTCCGTTACTTAAAATTACGTATAACAACCAGGAAGGTTGAAAGTAACCCTGAAATAAGCCCTCAGTTAAAAATAAGTTTAATATTTTCAAAAAAAGTTCTAAAACTTACTTGACAACCTTGCCGCTTCTGCTGCGTGTTGGATCTGATCATGTATAGATAGTTCTTTCTTGCGAAACAGTTTCTAAAACCCCTAATTAAAAAAAATTGGAATGATTTTTCGTAACGCGAGATCGAACGCATGTATCTGTCTTGTTTTAACGTATACGTAAGCCCATTCCTGAGATTTGCAGGACGGATATGTTTATGTAGCTAGCTGCTGTGACTCTGTGATAACAACGTCGGATTCAATACTTACCAACTGCTTGTACTGCGACAGCGTTTTGCATGACGGAATAATTAAGGTAGCAATCGGAACTCAAAACATCCCAACTGGAGTACATTCACTAAAACGAGGAAATGTGACGCTACATCCAACTACAAACTACATTTTTGTTTTTTGTATATAAATAAATAGTTGCTGTCCAACAAATTCATGTCGTGAGTGAGTAATGGTTCAAACTTCAAGAAATCACCACCATAAAAACAATTCATCAAAAAACAATACAATGGATTATATATATCCGACATTTCTAACCTAAAATAGAGGCTAACATTAAAACTTTTGTAGCACACAAGTTAAGATGAGGATTAAAGTAGCTTAAATTTAATTTTATAGGCATAGATGTTCAAATTGTCAGAGTTACGTTAAAGTAAATTCAATCGTGTATCCTACTGTTTGAAGTTGAACATCAGATAACAAAACTCAGTTTCACTCATTTGCCTACACTACAAAACTGAAAATCACTAATTTGCCTACAAATTAATCCTCTAAAACTAAGAATCCCTCTATTACCTGCAAACGACCTCAACAAAATTAGGTGTCACTCATTTGCCTATGCTACCGTAATCTGCTTTAATAACTGCTTACAATAATCTACAAGTTATATACTAAAGTCTGACAAACAAATGTGTGTAGAAAAGTGTGGTCACTTCTACTGCATTTAATATTCATCAGAGACCAATAACATTATCTATTTTCAGAATCATTGTGATGAAAGGAAAAAATAATATTCAATGTTTAATATCGGTTTATCTGTACTTGTCTCGGAAATTGTGTTGAAAGAGGACGTTTTCAACTAGCAAATTCCGGAGAAAATCCATATATATATATATATATATATTCACTAGGGTCTGACTTGTGGGGGAGTCATTTCACTGGGGTCCAATTTGTGGGGGGTCATTTCACTGGGGTCCAATATGTGGGGGGGGGGGTCAAATCCACTAGGGTCTGATTTGTGCGGGGGGATGGCCAACTGGGGTCTGATTTGTGGGTGGAGTCACTGGGTACCGATTTGTGGGGGGGGGTAGGGCGTTAGCGTGCAGAGCACGGTTTTCTGCTGATAACAGGGAGTGTGCCTGCTGTCATACTCTTATCATTATGTACTCTTGGTAAAACTAAGGAGGGGCTCGCTTTTTGGTCCGATTTTTCGATCTATTCTGATTTTGCTCATTTTCACATATTTCGTAGCTCCAATGTGTCCGCAAAACATAGCATCGCATTACATGTCATCACGGTGAACGCGTTTTGCGCAATATTGCTTCTATAGTCCTGTACAACCCTTCAAAAGTGACCCCTACATATGTTAAATACAGGAAAATTAAAAAGTTAGGCTAAAAGGTTTTTGGCCAAAAAACTTTTCGTTGTATGAAAGATACAGCGCTGCAACTTTGTACACAGGTTGAGGACATATTGTAGTGCAGCAAATTACTTGGGCTCAATTCTATGGAACGACGGATTTTTAGTGAATTTTCAATGCCAGAATTTTGGAAAATCGACCGTTTTTTTAAAAAAAGCAGGATTGACAGTAGTACTCTTTCTCTCATCCTGAAGTATTGGCATAAGATGCGGAAACAGTATATAGATAGCTGCATTCTACGCATATTAGCCCTTTTATGCCGGATGGGCCATATGGCAATATTTTCGCCATATTTCTTGGGACAAGGTCCAGTTGCCGGTTAGCAGTTACATTTGCTCTATTTTTCCAACGCATCCACCCAATCTTGGGACAACATTTCCACAGCTGCCAAAAAATCTGGTTTCTCTATCTATTTTCAAAGATGGTTTCAAGCCCTTTTCGAGCGCTGCGTTCATACCAATCCAGTTGCAGGTCGTCGGCGGAAAAGTTGTATCACCAGGTTATACGGGAGGTTACGCATTAAAGTAATGCAATAATGTATAGTTTACTCCGTCTCAAAATGAACTCTTACACCTAGAAATCTATTAGATGACTTCCTTCAATGAAAGCTTAGCAAGAATTCGTACTTGTTCCGACTTTGACGGCTTCTAACATTTTCTGGAGGCATCGGGCACCGCGTCGGGACATAGGCATTCGAAATGTAAAGCAATTAATTTCCTATCGATTGGTTTGGGTCCTATCTCTCAAGGTGCTTCCAGTGAAAATGTAGCCAAAACATCTGTTACACCTGAGGAAATTCAGGCTTTAAGCATTCTTTTGGTACCACTCTCGCCTCATGTCTTTTTGTAATGAATTCAAAAACGTAGACTCAAAAGCCGCAGTTTTGGTAAAAACGCAATTTTTCGCTATTTCTGTCCTCTTGGCAGCCTCACCATATGTAGCGCTTCTACCAGGGCTGATGGACCAAGAGTAAACAGAGGACAAGCCCAAGATGAGAGAAGTCCGGCACCCTTGTACCCACGAAACAGAAAGAAAGGAAGATGGAGGATCCGCTTGCCATTCAGGCTTGAAAGTAAAGAATTGACCAGCCGGGGATCGAACCGCGGCCCTTCTGCTCCGGAGGCAGACATGCTAATACACTACACCACTGCTACAACCACCAGCACCTACACCACACCATCAGCTGAACTCCCGTACCAGGTTTATTTATTACTCATGCCTATATTCCTTACACTTTTAAATGGGTAACATTCATTGCCGAGAATTGCATTGCCGAGAATGCACATTGCCGAGAAAAGCATTGCCGAGAATTGCATTGCTGAGAAAATGTCTTTTATGAGACCTGCTCTATTTATGCTGCACATGTACCACATTCATTAAGGCTAGATGGCTATTTTGATGGATTATCCTACAAGTTTTAAGGCCAGAATTTGCCAATTATTCATTTACTATTGGTGTTGGTGTTCGGATAGATTTAATTTATTTAATTTAATTCAACATTTATTTAAATATTCAATCACAGTGTTAGTACATTATAGTTCCGTTTGCAAAGAGCAGCTTAAAAATTTTATAAACTATTAATTGCAACGCATCCAGTCTGTCATACGAATACAAAGCTTGGAAACTTGATTTTTTCGCTGACAGTGGATGTCGCGGTGAAATTTCCCCCAAGAAAATTTCCTCCCGAAACAATGGCACCAGTGAAATCTTTCCCCCGGAAGCTTATGTTGCAGCACTCTAAACAAAAAGAAGTCATGGCAAATATATTTTAATTCTAAATCTTGGAGTTTTTATTAGTTATTAGGCGCAGAGTTTCTTATCCTCATGTGATAAATTTAAAAAAATGATGTTAAATACTTTGAACAACGATTATTTCGATTCACTTGATTAGATAATATTCCGAAAAAGACATTAGTTGGAATGTTGAAGATTGCTTTTAAAAATTTAATTTCAGCTCAAAATTGGTGATATTTTTCAGCGGGAATATGTCAACGCTGCTATATTTTTTAATGAGGGGATATCCTTCAGCACAGGCTATCAAATTTTGATACATACCTTAGGGCAATGATTACAAGGACTCTCCGGTAATGCTTTGTCCTTGCAGCTCTAGGAATACTGGTGCAGGTTGTTGACAACGCATAAAATGGCAAACGTTTATCTATAGTGTTTTCTACGGAGTTCGGTTAGGGTTTAATTTGTGGCGAATGCTCTTCCGTGGCGATGCAGCGGTTTGCACTTTTGTGCTGTTTGTGCGATCTCTTCAATGAAGGCAGAATATTTCGAATTGTATCTGCTTACTAGAAATTTAGCAAGGCCTAGACATTAAGTTTCCAAGCTTTGTAGCAAATACATATAAAACGGATTTTTACGTTGCAATTAATAGTTTAGAAAATTTTTAAGCTACTCTTTGCAAACGGACATATTATTATGTACTAATACTGTAATTGAGTATTTAAATAAATGTTGAATTAAATTAAATAAATTAAATATATCCGAACACCAACACCACACCAATAGTAAATGAATTTGAAATGAATAATTGGCAAATTCTGGTCTTAAAACTTGTAGGATAATCCATCAAAATAGCCATCTAGCCTTAATGAGTGTGGTACATGTGCAGCATCAACAAAGCAGGTTTCATAAAACACACTTTCCCAGCAATGCAATTCTCGGCAATGCCTTTCTCGGCAATGCAATTTATGATTCTTTGACTTTCTCGGCAATGCAAGACATGGGTGTTAACCTTTCTCGGCAATGCAATTCCCGGCAATGAAGACACCCCCTTTTAAATGCCTCTACCCTAAGTTCACTCACGTTCACGTGACCATGAATGACTCATCAATGAAATTACCAAGTTTGACGGCTTTGAACTTAAATCAGTAACAGCTTGACTTTGAACTCCTAAATTTTGTCTTCTTTTGAGAGCGTATAGACCTATATGTGTAAAAATGAGCGAAATCCGGGACTATCAATTTTGGACCAAAGCGACCTTTTACCATTCAACTTAAGTGAATATATCTTAAGTGATACTAAGGGACGATTTGTTGTTCTCGGGAGCAATGTAAGCTTTCACCGAGTTTGACCAAGCATTTTCACTAGGCACGTTCAGTTGATTGTCCTTTAGTACAAGGGAACCTTTAATTTCAACATCACAATTTACGCTAGTTTTCTACAGAAAAATACACTAAATTTAATCCTTCAAAAGTTTTCTGAATTTAAGAATTCTGGGGAGGGCTAGTTTTTCTTCTTGCCTTCAACCATCAGACCCCACACCGTGAAGTACTCAACAGGTGTGGACTTTTCATTGTAACAGATGAACAGCTGCTCGCCGGCCTGGATCGCCCGCGTCGCGTAGGCGTAGAGACCCGGAATGTGGGCGGGGTCCTCCTCCTCCTCCGAGCCCAGCTCGACTCGACTCGTGAGGCACTCCTCCCCGTGGTTGCACAGATCCCAGAACGGGACCATCACCGTCACCGTCTCCCCGTCCGTTTCCGTGGCTCTCAGCGATCGAGACAGGGCCACGGTCAACGCCCACCGGTAGGCCTCAAAGGTGAAATTCTCGGGGGTCAAATTCCCGTACTGTCGGTTCTGGGTCCACTGGTGGAAAATTTCCTTGTAGAGACCCGCATACTGAGCCGCCATTTCGTAGAACAGATTCAAGCCTTCGCTGTAGAACTTTGACCCCTTGATTTTCTCGAACTCACTCGGCCCATAGAATAGGGGGTGCCCAGGGCAGGATTTCGGCAAAACGTGGATGTAGGGCAGCCAGGCGCTGTTGGGATCCACTCGTTCGTTGATCAGGTGGAGGGCCAGGTAGACCTGGAGCCAGCTGGCGTCGATGCTGGCGTGATTCACCAGCTGGCCGAACTGCTCGACGGCCTGGCGAGAGGAGATGACTGCTTCCCAGGGGACCTTGATCACCCGTTCGTCCGACTCCAGATCTCGAGCCGCCATCAGACCGAGACCCGCGTCCGGATAGGCGGCAACCGCGATCCCGCGCGCTGTGATTTTATGGCGCCGGCACCAGAGAAGGAACGGTTTGACGGCTCCGTCACGATCCGGCTCGTTTGGAAAGGGATTGCCCTAAACAAATAAGTCAGTTATAAATTAGTTTGTCAGCGTTTCACGTGAAGTTCGAAAGGTTGAAGTTAGCGTAATGAATCAGTCTCGTTGTCAGTAGGTGTGGCTTGTGCTCTACTGAAGATCAGAAGCTCTGCGATTTGATACTCGCCATGGACACGTTTCTTCACATCTTTCAATCCTGATTTCACATTTTCACAAACTAATTAATTTTGTTTAGTATGATTGAAGCTGGCGGGATTCGGAGCCAAACCCTGCAGATCCCCTAACTAGAGTGTAGTCTGTTCTGTATTGCTAACTCACTTTTCACTGTGGAGTTTTATAGAAAACTGCGCTTGCAAGTATTATAATTATTTTTAACGTTTACGTTACCTTGATCTCACTGAGTCTTCAAACAGTCAAGGTAAACTATAATGGATTGGATATTAGCTTGAACAAAAAGTCATAGGTAGGTTAATTTTGTGGACTAATACGGAAGCTTAGCTGCTTTCATAACCTCCAAATCCGAGCTAAGTACAAGTGTTCCTGACACTGGAATATTGTAAGGGGCTGAAGTGAAACGTGGTCAATATAGCGTACAGGAATTGAGATTAGATTATTAAAATGTCCACCTACTTTCACCATTTTCGAATGTCATACCCTACTGATTCACTCCTAACAAAATCATAATATTTGATAATTAATTATTTATGCATTAATTATTTGGAAAGCATTGTGCCCGGCTTGCTCAAAAGTAAATGAATATTTCTTTAATACTTCTAGTATTAATGTATTCCAGAAAACTGCCCCCAAAAGGAATTTCAAAAAACAACTATCTATCCAAAACTAGTTTCTGGTCTTTTATCACCATTATTCTTCCAAAGCGATTGCGAATCTAAACGGTGCCGGTTACGTGGTGCGCGTTAGTATACCTTGCCTTAATAAAATCTAACTTGAAATATTTGAGTTTTAGATCTTAGATTTTATAGATTTTATCGAAAAACCGTTTACCTGATACTTTTTAATTTCCTGAAGGGCAGTGTGAAACTGGGTGAAGTCTTGAATTTTGTGGGAAGCTTTGTTGGCCACCTTCACAATTCGGGCACAAAGTTCATTTACATAATTTTCCGACAAATCTTTGGACGGTGCTTCCCCGAATTTCGGGGATTCCGGCTGCCTTCTTTCCGTCTTCACCTCTCCCGAATCCATATTGTTTCCCATAAATAAGAAAAATTAACAAGTGGAGGTTAGTACGTCGACACTAATTCGACTAATTAACAGATATGGTATGATTTTGAAGCCTTTGTAACGAAAGTATTCTTCACCAGAATGGTGAAAAACGTAGGGTATCAAATCTTGCTTAGCTATTATAGTGAAAGATTGATTTTCAAGTTGTGTGAATTGATAATACTGCGTGAAGTTCGCGCTCTCCGGAATCATATAAATTTGTTCGAATTTCGCAAAGTCTGACAAACGTCAGTATTTGTCGAAGTCTTGTCTGTAGCTGATCTCAGAAATTAGTTTTAGCTTGGGTTGGTTAGTTGGGTGCAGAGTCGAGTTATGGAGTGGTGGGGGGAGGGGTTTGTAGAGTTGCGCTAACAAACTCTGTAGTTTTGAGATAAAGTTTGGTAAAGTTGAATTTGAATTGTGTCTTGGAAGTTGTCGTTTCTATCTTGTTGGCTGCTTTTGTGAATTTTGACACTATGTAGATTGACCTTCTTAAATTATTTCTTTCAGTCAGTTAAGATCTGTTTCGACTGGCATCGCACATCACGGTAGATACCAATGATCTTAGTCCCGTCTTAACCCTAGTACCTTTTCAACAAAAGATACAGTAGAGTAGAGTAGAGTTAAAAATAACTGATTTAACGGCGTAACCCCAGTTTGTCCATTCCCCAGTTTTGTCAACGCCC
>JASAND010019262.1:0-12383 GCA_030248195.1 Trissonchulus latispiculum
GACTCTCCAATCTTCACCTACAAACTCTAAACTACACCTTTCTTCATTTTATTTTTCCTGAAATTCTGAAAATTTTGTACTCTTTGATCTGTTTTCTTCCAACCTGAAAACAATTCTTTCAACAAAACAACTACAAATATTTCCAAGCCTGTTCCTTCTTTACGAGTGGCCGTAGCTCAGTGGCAGAGCAACCCAGGCTTTCGAGTCTGGGGGGTCCCGGGTTCAAGTCCCGGCGGACACTTCCTAAGCAGGCTTGGGAACTGTATTACATTTCCTTATGCTCATGTATATAATTTGGAGGAAAACAGATGTTTTTCATTTCAATTTAATGTTTTTAATTTGGGAAAACAATCTATATATATATTTTGTTTAATTTTTTTAAATTACCAAATTTCTGTTCAGGCTACCTAAACAACAACCCTCACTAGTGATGGGCACCGGATATTTTTTCATATCCGGATATCTGCCTATTTTCCTTTAACGGATATCCGAATATCCGCCTATTTCAAACTTAACTTCAAGAAAATTTTTCGATTGTGCAGTTAAGTTTTCAATTTTTTGTCAATTTTTCGGCAGGCTGTGAATGTCTATCATGCAACCAAGCCTCAACCTTCGTTTCAACAATATCTTCAGAGGAATTTTTGAAAAATATTTTAAAATTTTTGAAATTTTCGTCAAAAATTTGCTAATTATTCATTGTTTTGACTGAAATGTACACGGATATCCGGATATTTTTCTCAAATCGGATATTATCCGGATATAAAAATTATCCGGATATCCAGTGCCCATCACTAACCCTCACACAATACGTTAATCAAGTTTCAATTGTCCCTATTTAAATTTGTACGAAAAAATCCAGCAAGCGTGTCTTACTTAACCGAAGCTGTTTAAGGGGGGGCTACTAAAGGTTTGCCCCGACTTTGTCAGATTGGCCTACTTTTTGGCGATGGTATAGAGCATGGGTGTGGTCAAAAAATATCGGGTACTGAGATCTTAGCTGCCTTCCAGCCATGTGCAGCCGTAGCGTTTATGTGCCCGACCCCCCATTTTCGCAACTACCAACATAATTATTTAAAAATTTCTACTGACTGCTAGGTCCAAGCTTTAAAGCTGCCATGCGCTAATATGATTTGGCACATGTGTTCCTACCTGCGGAAAAATACTAGATGTCTGTATCTTATCTGCTATTTTCGTGCTCTTTAACATTCTGAAAAGAGGACACGAAAATGAACATTTTTGCTTATACAGCCTTTCAGCTATATATCTCCAGTGGTTCACTCAGTATAAGCAAAAAACTGTTTTTAGGGTCAAAAAACGGCCATTTTTGAGGAAATCAGTTTTTTTCAAAATTACTGCCACATGTTGGTTGGCTTATTTATGCTCAATCGATACATCGTCCAAATGCACATTTTATGAATGCCTATTAGCTGACCTTTATTGCTTAAAGCTAGAGATTTGGCTAAAACCATTTTGGCAAAATTGCGATTAGTTTGTTTCGAACATCGATTTCTCAAAAACTACTCGACGGATTCCGGAGATTTCTGGCAGAATCAAAATTCGCACTTCTGCGGAGGGACGTTTTTGTTGGTTTGGGCTAAAACGTACCGAGTAGCAAGAAAACGCAATGCGCAGTTACGAAATTTCGTGTTACCGTGCATTTGGCCGATTTTCTCGACCATTAAGACCTGCTGAGCCAAATCCAAAAACCGTCCCTCGGCCCATATGTCCTTCATATCGTGTCACAAAAAGAACTTTTGGTCGATTCCTCAGTTTTGAGAAATCGATTTTCAAAATTTTTGGTCTATATATTCATACTGTTAGCTGTCAGCATGTCAGTAAATTTCTGCTATTTTTTGCTAATTTTGCCAGTTTCGTAAGCGCATGTGAATATACAGATAATGAGGTTTAGAACGATGTATAAAGCTCTTTCTAACTCCCAAAATTGTGAAAGTTATACCGTTTTAGAAAATCACCACAAAAGCGCTGTACAAAAGGATACCAATTACCTTAATGGGCTTGACCAGTGATCGGTAGGCCCCAAAGACCGTAGTGACCACTGGTCACTTCCATGAGTTTCGGGAATATGCCCATTGAATGAGCATAGTTTATTTACTATATATGCCCCCAGCCCCAACCAAGAGTACATAATATAAGTGTGCCACTAGGCACACTCTATATTATGTTATCAGAGCAAAAACTACATATGCTCTGCTCGCTAACGCCCCCCCCCCCGCAAATCACTACCTAGTACAAATGGGGGTACGCTTTCACTCGCTCTATGTTAATGTTGTTGAGCTCGAAAACACAAGCAGTAGAGCAGCGAATTTTGTGCCTGCTTCGAGGTGTTTGAGAAATATCGGTAACAAAACGCACAAAATTCTTTGGACTGATGGGCGCATCATTTTCTCCGTTAGTGGGCAGCAGAGCTTCTCACTTTTTGCTCGGCTGACATAAGAGAAGCCACTAGGAACACTCTTATATTATGTACTCCTACCCCAACCGAAACGCCAAAAAACGCTGTTTATAGGGAGCTTTCCCAACTTTGATCCTGGGCGAGAAACCACGGGAGGCATGTTGGATCAGGGTCACTTTCGGGAAGTATCGGCATTTTTCCCCCATTGTTTTCAGCGATCGATAATGTTTTTTACGATAAATGGGGACCACCTCCCGGCAAAAAAAACGCACATGAAATACGACTTTTGGCCCAGTTTGTCTCTGGTTGCTTTCGGGTACCGTCAAAAGCACAAAAATTGCAAAAAGTGGTCAAACCCGGCAACAATTCAAGAAAGTTGGGTGTGGAGGTGGGGTCGGCGCGTATTTCTGATAATTCAGGCTCAGAGACACCTTTCTGCCTTAGCTAGAGATAGAATAATTAGTGAAAGCTTATGCAATGAAATTTTCTTCGCATAAACTAATTTCCGCCAACCATATCCAGTGCCCATCTTCTTTATATTTTAGATTTTTATTTTTTTTTTGGCTGTTTCCATTAATGATTTTTCTCAGTTTTATAAAAATTTTTCTCAGCTTCTGGGAAGGCCCGCCCCCAAACCCCCGAAGCCCGGTTTTAAATTTATATTCTCAACAAAAACACACGTACACACGCCGACTTTCTGAGAAACTTGGTTAATACTATATATGAGGATGTTCCTGAAAAGTTAAAATGGGTTTAAATTCAACGAGCATAATTAATAAAATTTATTAGTTATCTGTGAAAAACTAAAGAATAGCAATTCGCAATTTTTTGAGAAGTTCCGCAAAAAAATTTGGAGCACTTGCGTCATCGTGCTTCCAAAGTCTCGACTCAGGGATTTTTTAAAATCGTTTCCTGCGTTTTTCATCAATATTTACTGAGGAAAAGTGTGTTGTTTAAGAATATAGATTTTTTCAAAAAATCGTGTTTTCGCGATTTTAGCGTTTAGAACGGAAAAGCTACATTGACATACAGACAGTCTTGGTAAAGTGATAGCACCGGATATCTGGATAATTTTTTATATCCGGATAATATCCGATTGAGGAAATATATCCGATATCCGTGTACATTTCAGACGAAGTATATAATGAAAAACTAACAAATTTTTTTTTGGAAAAAATTTGAAAAAATTTTTAAACATTTTTCATAACTTTCTCGTAAATATTTTTTTGAAACTAAAAGTATTGTGGTTTTGATGTAAGACAGAAATCCACAGCGTATATACCGAAGACAGAAAAATTTAAATTTTCACTACAAAATGAAAAATTTTCTAGAACTTGAGTTTGGAATGGGCGGATAACCGGATATCCGTTAACGCAAAATAGGCGGATATCCGGATATGAAAAAATATCCGGTGCCCATCACTAATTCCTGGTAACTTTTGGTCGTTTTAGAGATGAGAAATGAAAGCGAACAGGCCGCCTGAGTCGCCTGTGATGCAATAAAAACTGGAGCGCTGTAATATCACAGAAACAAAGACACAAGAACATAACGTATATATGTCGTGCGTAAAAGTAGTTTTTGCGTAAAACTAGGTTTACGCAAAGAATTTTGCGTAAAACTAGGTTTACGCAAAGCCGTTGCGTAAAACTAGGTTTACGCAAAGAATTTTGCGTAAAACTAGGATTACGCAAAGTCGTTGCGTAAAACTAGGTTTACGCAAAGATTTTTGCGTTGCGTAATATTGTTTAAAATAAAATTTTTCCTAAGAAATTTCTAAAAAGTTGGTGTAAACTCTCCAATTTATTATAAAAATATCTGCAACCATTTTTGCAGTATGAATTCTAACTTCTTCTGATTTTTCCGTAATATTTTTACGCAACGAAATTTATAAATTGGGGTTTTCCTAAGAATGTTCAAAGAAGTTACAGCAATCTTTCAAATTAGCATAAGGACTACGAATTATCCCAGCATTATGATCGATATCATATTTTTCTCCGAAATTTTGCTGCAAATCGAAAAATAGTTATAAAATAATGGTATTTGTTTTAGAAAAATATGGAAAAACTGAGTTTTTAACTGATAAAATGTTATAAAAATTCAATATTTTATGCGAAAATTCATAGTCCCTATGCTGAAAAGATTGCTGTAACTTCTTTGAAAATTCTTAGGAAAAGTCCAATTTGAACTCGAATTTATAAATTTCGTTGCGTAAAAATGTTATGGAAAAATTAGTAAATTTAGAATTTGGCATGCAGAAATGTTTACAAATAATTTTTATAATAAATTGTCAAGTGTGCAGCAACTTTTTAGAAATTTCTTATGAAAGATTTGAGTTTAAACAATATTACGCAAATTTCGTTGCGTAAACCTAGTTTTACGCAACGGCTTTGCGTGAACCTAGTTTTACGCAAAATTCTTTGCGTAAACCTAGTTTTACGCAATGTCTTTGCGTAATCCTAGTTTTACGCAAAAATCTTTGCGTAAACCTAGTTTTACGCAAAAACTAGTTTTACGCACGACATATATACACGCATTTTGTTCGATACCAGTATATTGAAATTTAAGGTAAAAAGTGGTAATATTTCGAAAAATCAACTTTCAAATTTTGAAAAATGACTTTTACTGCGTTAAAGCAGATGCCTAAGCGGTCCCGAAAATGAAACAAAAATATTCTAGGTAGTGAGCAAGCAGTAGCTTGTCAAATTTGGAAAAGCGGCTAAGATCAAAGGATTTTGAAAATAAAAAATGCTAATAAAAATTCAAACCTTAACCGATTTTCTTTGTTTTTGCGTCATTCTGCGCGTTTTCCAATGGGAAAATTTTCCGGAAATAAAAATTTTCAGATATATTTAAAAACCTCGATAAACCGACTTTAAAAATTTTTCAAAGTTTTAAATTTAAATTTTAAAAGAGTTTTTCTCTTTTCATGTCGACTCAGAAAACAATGTTATTGGTCACCGATGAATATTAAATGCATCTAAGTGATTACAATTTTGTACACACATTTTTGTGGCAGACTTTAGGTAAATAAGTTTCTATAGCACAAAACGACATGGAAAAAATGTTGAGCTTCAAACTGATAGATGGCTCAATTCACAACTCTCAGTAAGTTCCAGCTTTCCAAAATGGACTTAATATAAGGAAGCGCGACCTTAAGATCCATGTAAAACAGGCCAATAACAAAAGCTGTACCAGTAATGGATTGTTTAGGCACCGAAGACTGAAAGCCTCCTACGGAGACGGAGTCTGACTGAGACACAAGAACCCCATCAGGCCGCATGACCTAAAACAACGCCAACCCTGATTACACTATTGCTAGTTACGCTAGACAGGAGTCAAAAACAACGGTAATTGAAGACTGTTAATGAATAAAGCATGCCCTCCTCAGATCTGAATCCGATTTCAACTACATAAACAAAAATTAAACATACGATTTCAAAGAGGGGCAAGATTGTTTTATACGGCATATAATCAATGTAATTACGTTTAATCCACTCATGACAACAATAAAAAAGCCTCACTGTCAACCACAAAGACATTGCAGAATGTCTTGCAGAATAATATGTACAGTACAACGCTGTGTTCTTCTAGAGCAAACACGATGCGTAATCAAAACACAAAAAGAAGAAATAGGACGAACTTGAGACTCTTTAGGCGGTGTTCTTTGGTAAAGGACAGAATTTCTAACTGATCCAGAGGGCTGAGAAAGAGGATTTCGATCACCTTGACCATGAGATGGACCCAGACCGGAAGAGCCAAGTCTACAACAGCAAGCATTAAAAATGCATTTCCGGTATACACTAATCACTGCTTCAGTCCCAGCATTTTTCGGGCGGGGGAAGTGGTAAGAAATTTTAGCGATGAGGCGGGCTATTACCAAAAACATCTGACGGAACGCTGATATTTATCCTTTCATATTATTAGCAGGATTATACTGTGTTTCGAAAATTCAGAATGATCCAAAATAGCGAAAATCATGCAAAGAATCAGAAATATTCTGAAAATTTGGCTGTCGCCAATTTTATGCTTACCTGGTTATCTTATTTCAATGGTCCTTTTTTAACTGAGCTTATTCTAGTGCCCCCGCAAAAGACCCCTCCCCACCTAAAAACCCGAAGATGTCTCTTTTGGTTGCCCTGAAAAATTCGCTCAGAAGGCAAAATTTCCAAAGTTTTCCAGGGCTCGCGAGAGATTTTTCCCCGTTTCTGCCTTTTTGACCACTACATACGCCTGCCTACACCTTACCACTACATACCCATTGCTATTACTGTGATAAAAATAAACCTTACAGTGCGTGCTAGAAAAATAGCCGTTTTTAAAAAAAATTGCGCTCCCTCCCACAAAGAAAAATCCTGAGGATAGGTCCAGGAGAAGAATGGATGCCAGAATCAAAAATTGACGAAATAGTAAACAACTCAAAAAGACGCCATGAGGAAATACAGTATAAGGAATTGTCTTGCTTTAAATGAAAACCGGAATATAACATGTAAATACGTACCGTATTATGCCAACACCATGGGCGTTTTTTCGGAATGGGCAATTTCGGATTTGATTTTTGTAATCCAAAACAGCGCCCACCCCCCGAAAAAACGCCCATGGGCTATATTTCGGAAACCGTCTTATAAATACTGATTTGCAAATTTTTGATAAATTCATAAATTTGTGAGGACAACAAGCTACGCGGTAAGTATCGTTGCTCACATGTCTATCTAAACAACATTCTTAGCCTTGAAACTGCTTAAACAGCCACAACTTTATTCACGAGCATTTACTTTTCAAAGGCATGAAAGAGAGCATTGAGAAATCCAAAAAAACGCCCACCCCCCGAAAAAACGCCCATGGGCGTTTTATTGGGTGGGCCACTGTTTGGCATAATACGGTAATCTTGACTGGATAACACTGGCTGAACCGAAACGTTAACCAATTAATTTTACATCCAATTGCAGATACATCATACCCGTCTAAACATCATACCGTGACTGCGTAGGAATTAAACAGGAATCTCCACCGGTGAGTGTTGTCGGATCCAAGGCAATTCCGGGCTCAAAATTTCCAAACTGTACATCAAGATTACCCACACTATTGCCTGGCATTTCAACTGGAGTCTGAAAACATAGATTAATGAAAAATATGATGAATATTAAACTGAAATGAGAGTTAAAACAAAACGTTTTAATTATAGAACAGCTCTAAAGCCTGACACGAAATGAGACACGAAAAAAGAGGATGAAAAAATTAAGGAATTAGTGTCTTCACGAGTGTCATTAGTGTCTTCATAAAAATTGAGGAATTAGTGTCTTCACGAGGTTAACCAAAATCTAATTGAATTTAAGGGAAATATTTACAAAATTCGTAGCCACGCAATATGCGTCGTAGCAGTAACATTTTGACCTCTCTGGATTCTACAAAGATGATTAGCATGACTTATCTACACTCAATTTTTCTGATAAGTGCATTGAAATTTTTGGTAAAACAGTGGTGATTTTTCGTAAAACAAACTTTCAAATTTTAAAAAATTATTTACTACGTTGAACCAGACGCCTAAGTGGTCCCGAAAATGAAAATAATTTATATCAAGTACTAAGCGAGCAGCAGCTTGTCAAAGTTGTAAAAGCGGCAAAGATCAGACGACTTTGAAAATCGAAACATGCTAATAAAAAATTCAAACCATAATAGATTTTCTTCCATCTTGCGTCATTCTGCGTGTTTTCAGATGGAAAAATTTTCTTGAAAGAATTATAAGCAAGCATATTCCGGAGGAAAACATCGATAAATCGATATTTTGAAATTCTCGAAATTTTAAATTTTATAAAAAATTTTCCTCTCATTATGACGATTAAGAAAATATACAATGATATGGGTCTCCTATGCATATTAAATGCAGTCGAAGTGGTCACAATTTTGTACACACATTTTTGTGTCAGACTTTAGAAATGAATAGTTTTGAGACATCGTTCGTAGCCTTTTGAACACTTCTTTTGAGCTTTCGCTAGCCTGGCCTTACGTCAAATCCGAAATAAAATTATGCCAAATTAATTTTTCTTTTGCAATTAATCAGCATACATAATGTTCCTACAATATTTGCACATACCTTTTTATCACCCTTTAAATTGGTCTCTGGTGGTAATCTACTGAGCACGTTGGGAACAGCCTGATCAATACTTTTACCAATCTAAAAAGTTCACGTTACCAGATCAGAATGATGCTTTTTGAATTTATTTATTGAATTTAAATATACCAAAAAGTACTGGCTTCAAACTGTCCAAATACAGTCGCTTTAGACCAAGCACTTATTATTTTACCAGGAACACTATAGTAGAAACAAATTGCTGCAGTCAATTTAAAAACCAGAAAGGCAAAGTCGTGAAATATATATAAAGAAAACTAAATATAAAAACTAAACGTAAACGTAATAAAACCTTACTCCAAGCTCATTTTTAAGCCTATCAGTAAACTGTTGGGCCAGAGATCCAGCGGGTCCATTTGGTGGAGCCCCAGACATACCATAGCTTCCGGAGCCTCCAGATTTTCCTTGAGAAAACCCGCTGAGATGATGATGATCAACACTGCAAAAAACAATTCGTTAATCACAAATTAACTCAGTTTGGCAGTCCTTCCAACATTACAGACATAAAGACACATAAGTTATGAATATATTGAAAGTTTAGCCACCACAACGAAATTTTACCCAAACTAGTAAATTTCATGAAGAAAACACTCATTGAGCTATTGAATGCTGAAACTTCTGTCTTTCTTGCAGAACAACTCAGAGATTCCTCTACATCCGGTTGCTTTGAAAAAGCGACAGTTACCTGACGCCTTTCTGAAAATTGTAGACACCAGGGGAGCCATTTGTCACAACAGTACCCGTTGAAATAGGAGGCATAGAGGAGGAGGAGGGAGGTCCGCCAAACGAAGAGGGCCCACCTCTCTGTTCAACGGCTGAGCCAGAAGCAGTGCCACCGTAGGACAGGGGCGTGGCTGTGAGTCCAGGCGGCACGCCCACACCGCCAGGTGTCAACTGTGAGGCCGGGTTGGCCGGTGACGCAGGGGGAGGGAGTGCAACCGAGTTGCCTCCACCTCCGCCTGTCACCACAGCACCAGGTGTGACTGAAGGAGTTTGCTGCTGCTTTTGCGGAGGTGCGGCCGCTTGAGGAGCACCCGGCGAAGACGCCGCCACAGCACTGCTGTTGGTAAAAACTAGAGGCTGTCCGGCCCACTCAGTCTCTGTCAGATCGTTCCATTCATCACCGCCACCACCGCCACGCTCTCCGTTGGGCACTCGACCCCCGCCTCGATTCCATCCACCTCTGGCGGGTGCCCCATGGCCAACGCCGGGTGCCGGTCGCTGAGGACCATTCACCATATTATTCTGATGATGTCCTCCAGCACCCTGACCACTCCCATCCAGATTTTCTGCCATAGAGTTGTCCCAAACATTACTTTCCCAGCTGCCCGATCCACCACCACCCCCACCGCCTCCTCCGCTTCCTCCGCCGCCTCCACCGGAGCCACCGCGATGGTGATGATCAGCATTGGCAGCCATGGAATTATCCCAAGCTAGAAAAGAAAAAAATTAGGACAAAAATTTCAGAAATTTAGCAACAAGAAAATTAGTCTGGCAGGTGGATCTACGAAGGATGTCAAGTAAGCATGAAGAAATAATGGATCTGCCCTCAGTCACAAAAGGCAAAGCCATAGTCCGAACTAAAGTCATACGGGGGCCAATGAATGTGTCCTCCCTTAATGCCTGAAGAACAGCCGTGTTTCATGACATAGAAGCTTAAAGGCAACTAAAGCTATCCTCAGCCTGACTTTTGACTTTAGTAGTTACGCAAATTATCAAATTGTATATAATACTATTGCTTTCTTCCGATGGGCCTGACCACATCCCAAATTTTCCACTGGTAAAGCCGCCACGTTCAAGGCCTCCTCGCATTCTGCCCCCTCTAAAACAGCAAACCAATTCACATAAACATAATAATTTCATGTACTACGTCTGCTAACTGCACTACTATTTACTATCACTACCAGGGGCGCACATAAGGCCCCCCCGAGCCTGACGTAAAGGAAAAATGTCATTGTCCGCGCGCAGCCCGGAAAAAATTTTCGCGCCCTCGGTGCGACATTGACTTAATTTTTACTTAATTTACCCTTATTTCCGCATTTTAAAACTTTCTATAACAACTTTTTTAACATTTTCAAAATGTATTCGGTTTGTTTAGTTTTCGCCTAGTTTTGCTTTTCAAACATTTTCAAAAATTTTCTACTTCGGGGGGGCTTCAAAACCCCCAGACCCCCAAATTTTTCTGAGGTAAGGCCCCCGCGAAAATTTTTCCATGTGCGCCACTGACCACTGCTACGCACTACTTGCTATTTATTCGGCAAAAATTATAGCAAAAAATAAAAGTCAACAGTGCTCTTGTCAGGGTGGAAATCAAGAAACTGAAACCAACCGTCCACGGCCTCTGCCAACACCCCGATCTGAGTCTGGCCGATTGCGAGATCTACCGAAGTCACGACTGCGATCAGAGAACATGTTGTCCGAAAGATTGAGACTGTCTGTAGGAGGTCCTCCAAAGGGGCGATCATTTTCTTTTCCGCCGCGTCCTATGCACAACAAAAAGGCATTGAACTAGTTTTACCGAATTTGGTTGGATTCATGAGGAGACGACGACCAGATACCATAAATTAACCTGACTAAAAAAAGGATGACCAATAGTTACAACGTGCGTGGTAGGGATTGCTAATAACAATAAACGTGTAATAAATTACGTGTAATCTTTCGACAGCAAAAATGTAGCTAAGTCGACAAGCAATCGAATGTACTAATTTGTAATAAATGGCGCTTCAAGCAGCCGTCCTTCATAACCGCCAAGTCAAACAAAGTCAGTACCTTTGTGGAAATCCTATCATTACGTAAGAAAGATCAAACAATGTGACATCACCTGTAATGACTATTTCCATAGTTCTAGCCGCAAGCAGATGTGCGATAGATGCGCATCTTTGAGCATTTATGACTACGAAATGACCTTTTAAGCGTAAACCAAAAACACAGGAGGAGGGGTCCAGCGCGGACGGGAAAGGTTTTGCGGTCGCTGGAACCCCCCGCCCCAACGCTAATTGTTCTTTAAACAGCAATTATGCGAAAGGTCATCCACAAATGACTGAGGAAACTCACTTGTTCCACTTCTACTGCTGCGGTCACCGCTGGCAGAGGGTTCAACACTCCCACCCTTTCCTCTGAATCTGGGAGGGGGCTCGTGAGCAATGCTGTTTCTGAATCCGCCGCCACTGCCACCACCTGGTCTGGCACCGATCGCGCTGCCCGGACCAGCCAAGGACGGCCGGCCGCGACCACCTCGGTAGCCACGCGGCGGCACGGCTTCATCGCCCGCGGCACCCATTCCCTGAAAATGGCTCCCTTCATAGTAGCTACCAGAGGAACCGAAGCCAAAGGTCTCATCCTCTGACTGACTATCATGCTGATGATGATTGTGATTTTCAACAACATGATTTTCTCGACCACCTCCAGAGTCACCGGTCGACAGGACTGACTGTTGCTTTCGGGTCTTTCGACCCTCCTGAACATGCCATTCCCCCTAAAGACAATAAAATAATTTACATAAATAAAAATAAACTAATGTTCAAAACCGAGATGAAGACGGAAAGGATTAGCAAGATTTTTCCTAATACAGCACGTACGTAAGCAGCAAGCACGTACGTACGCATATACATATACTGGCCCAAAAAATGCAGTTTCACAGACCGATTTTACGACTGTCACTGACTTTAAGAGACTCTCTTGTCTTTTCGTTTCATACTGCGAACATATACACACATTTATAATTGAAATGCTTTAGGCAGCCAAAGATTTCTGTCAGCAAAACGTCCACTTTTCTGTTCTTTACTTTCTGTTTCTTGAAAATGAAGAAATAAAGTGGTCGGCGTCACATCAAGAGATGTCATG
>JASAND010019263.1:0-49245 GCA_030248195.1 Trissonchulus latispiculum
AAAATCCGAAGACCATTGCATTATCATGATTTATTTAAAAAGATTACGTCAAAATCCTGTTCAGTTTAACATATTTAAAATTCGAAGTGGCCAGCAAGGCCCTGTTTATGCCAGAAAAAGAGTAAAAGCCAGCGAATTTCTTAAATGTGACGATGTTGCAAGTAGTGAGCCTCAATACGTTTCTAAGACGATTTCATCAAATTGCAAGTTCAACCAGGCCTCAATTGGGCCAAAGACGGAAGTATTGTGATCCGCCTCATTTACACAAAGAATGACGTCGAGTTTAAGTAAATCCAGCAGGTTCTAACCTAAAACGGCCTGAAAGGCCCGCATGGTGAAAGGTAAATAATCCGGAGCAGTCAATTTTGCCAAACTTGCGATAATGCTAAAAAAGTAATTAAACCGTGCATGTTTTCAAGCCATTTTACCTAGTCGAAAGTTCGAGTGAGGCCCAATATGCTCATTTTGGGCCTGGAAAGCGAAAGAACGAGTAATGGTTGCTGGGTTCGAATCCCGCACCATAATTATGTACTAATGGGTTTTAACCCATTTGATTCAGGTGCGGAAAGCCCTGTCCTGCCAAACCTGTACCTTGGATCTCAACCAACTGGAGTCTCAGTCATGACGATTTAACTAGCCGGATTATTAATTGTGGTATTTCATTTCGATCAATCGGAAGTGCTTTGGCGAAAAGTAGTTAACTGTATAAATCAGATCCGGTCTTGTCTAAGGTATATTGGAGGAACTTTGGCCTAGATTAGTAATTCAAGGCAGAGACTAATTCAGGTCGCACCCGGATCAATCTTGGGACTTAAAACCGAACGTGAACTCTTATTTTTAAAACCTGGAGTCAGTAACCTATTTGTGCTAAATTGAACTTTACCATTTTGATTCGAAAACGGATACAAACATTCTTTTCCCAGGAATTGTTACTCACATGTCTCTGGCTTAAACCACTAGTCTATTGAACTTGCAAAGAAGATCTAAAGAAGACTCACATGAAATAAATTAGTACTAACACCCATAACCGCACCAGGCAACCCCCAACCGGACCGACCCCTGCGTTTGACCCTTGGCGACCGAATAGCATCCGAAAGTGCTGTTGTCACCAGCATTTCGGGCTCACCCAAAGACCGGAACTTGTACTACTAACAACTTTCAGTTTAGCATCTGTAATTTATGATTTAATTAGTGTAGTGTCCTTGTTATAAAGGGCGGATCAAGAGATAAATAACACGACCACAAGCATATAGGGAATGCCCAAAGTTCTAGTAATAGGGTAGGTTAGTCATAACAACAGAAGAGGACGAAAGAAAGAATTAATTGAGGCAACCTAAATCTTGTCCCTTTAAGATAATAATCAATTAACTAAACAAAATACTGGCAACTCTGGTAAATTGTATTCTATTTGTGTGTATCATTGCTGTACAATTGTTACTTCATTAACGTCGAGTTTTTGAACCATATTGTCATATCTTATTATCATTGTCCTAGTAACTGTTATATATTATCATCATTATCGCGTAATCAGAATTATATTAATTCTTAATAAATTGGAGTGTGCCCTAGCAAGCGTCATAGGACGTGTACATTGGACAAAGCCATTGGAACAGAATCATCATCTCCAACACAAGTAAGTATCTCGAGCTAGAGATTCCGACGACCCCTGATCTGAAGAAAAGAGAAGAATCTATCATCATCTGATTATCTCAATTAGTTAATTGAGATAACGTATCAGATCTCACTGTTGTGAACTGATACCGACAGCTGACAAAGGAAATACCCCAAACCTACAAACGGACTCACAGTAAGGACCCCGCCCGGGTTGGCTACAAGGATACCCATTTCTGGACACACCACCTTTTGGGAAACCTGTGTCTAAGTTTGCTGTCACCAGCAAACGCGCTGACCTTCCGTGTAATCGAGGAAAAAGGGAATTAAGCTAATTCCAGTTCAGATCTTAGCAACTTCATTACACATTGCCATAACCTTTAAACTACTGTTTTAGAAAGTTTCCATATTTATACTCATTTTGCAGTTAGAGAATCTGACGGGGCCCCCAAACTATTGACCTTTTCATTTGACCTTTCCACTTTTCTTTAATACAGACCAAAGTCTCAGCAGGAGAGCAAGTAAAGGATTAATTTTCTCTTCCAATTTTGGGCGCCCCATCAGATTCCTACAAGCCAATATTAAAGGTAAAGGTTATCGAGAAAAGTATTCCACAAGAAGCAGGAATTCATCAGGAAAATTCTGTTAAAGGACGTTTCGTACAGCTAATAAGAATACATATTGGAAGTTATGTCACTGAAACGTCAATATTCTTCAGATAGGTGCATAGTAGTGTTGTTTCAGCAGCTGATACTGAAACTGAAACCTAGTTTCAGCTTGTACATGTTTCAGTTTCAGTTGCTGAAACTGAAACGGAAACTGAAACAGATTTGGAGCTGAAACTGAAACTGAAACATAGTCGAAGTGAGAACTGAAACTGAAACTGAAACTGAAACTGAAATTAAAATAGCTTTTGAGTTGAAACTGAAACTGAAACTAGAACAGTTTTGGAGCTGAAACTGAAACTGAAACAGTTTCAGCTTCACACTAAGACTGAAACTAGTTTCAGCTCTCGCTGAAGCTGAAACTAGTTTCAGCTCTCGCTGAAGCTTAAACTAGTTTCAGCTCTAGCGTATGCATGCTTAGCATAGACGAGTGTCTCAAAAAACTGGGCCTTGTTCCCAGCACGTAAAATTCAAGCCTTATGTATAAATATAAATGTTTGACAAGTGCTTAGTGCTTTTACTGCTAAAATTGTACAGAACAGAGTGACAAGTAATGCTGCACTAAAACGTTTGTATAATTTTAATATATAGTGCATTAAAATGTTAAAATACTGCTGTATGGCAATATTTATTTGAGAGCAAGAGCAATTTTATAATAACTGAAAAGGGTTCCCAACGGTATTAAATGGCGTAACTGATGTCTCTCTTTCTTTCGTTTTGCTTTGCTTCCAGAATGCAAAAATCAGAAAAAAGTGCACTCATTCTAATATTCAGTGAAAAATCTGGAAATTCCAAGTTAGTTTCAAGGTATCCATTGGAAAAAGAAAATCGTCGGCTATATTTTGATATAAAGGTGGCTTCGTAACTCTAAGCAAACAATTAGTAATAATGCTTTAGAGTCGATGACTCAAAAACGAATCATCAGCTCAAAAATAAGTGGCTATCTCGCCAACATACAGGGAAAGTTAAAGTCTTACTGTTTGGAGCATACTACCGTATAATGAGTTAATGAGTTTCGGTAGACTATCAGAAAAAACCACATTCAAAATCTATGTACAAAAATTTTCAGAATTTGCAGACGGAAAATTAAAAGCTAGAGATATTTTCAAAATTCGCAAGCTGAAAACTTAATTCCGGTTCTACCGGTTCGAATGGAACCGATCTGAGCACTAAACAAGAACCAGTTCAAGCTAGCTTATGTACTGTAGCAACTTTGCTACCCAGCACTTGTGTGTTAAACTCAATACACGGCATGTACAAATTACTAATATGTGGGCACAAACTTTAATCACTATTTTCTCGCTAACAGCTGGACGGTTTGATTTGTTTCAAAAAGGAAAATGTTCAGTTTTTCGAGCTCTACAAAATGATGTAACTTTTGACCCGATTAATTATCGTTAACTCATTAACGTAACTGTTAACGTTAACACAGAGAATGTTAACCTGCGCAAAATTCAACTTACGCACTGTTAACTCAACTTTAATTAACTTTTTCTCATTAACGACCGAATATTTTTTGGTGCTGTAAACACAAAAAATGTTCAGTTTTTCGAGCTCCACAAGATCATGTAATTTTCGTCCAAATTGGCTTCCATCAAAAATTTAGTCGGTTTATATATCAGTTTTGAACAATTTTTGAATACGTCGGAGTGAAAGGATGGAAGTTCGTACGACTTCCACTCGCCTGGCTGCCGGGGTTGCCAGGACCGCATCGAGTAGCGGTTCGGAACGTCCCCTATGGGCTTAGATAGTTAGGAATTTAGATGTGAAAGTAGTGCGGTAGGTCGGTACGTCGGTCAGTAGGGGCTGCATAGAATGGCTGCTGAGACAGTGAGTGACTGAGTTTTTGCATTTTTGCACAAACTAATTAAAGTTAACTACATGCAGAAACTCACTCAAGATTGCCAGTTAACATTATTTTTAAGTTAATCAGTTAATTTAAACAAAGAAGCAATTAATTAGTGAAATTTTAAGTTAATAACCTGTGATTATTGAATCTAGTTCAGTATTACGTAAGCTTTAGTAATTTAGCATAAACAGGTGTAATTATTGATTATTTATAATAATAAATTTACATTGACTATCTACCAATATCATGAATCCATCCTAAATGTCAAGTTTCGAACATAATGAGTACAATCAGCTAGCCACGGGAAATAAATCTATTTCCCGTGGCAAATCAATGAAACTGGACCCAGACAGGCCAAAATCGTAAATGTTGTGTAGTTATCTTGGTTGTTCAGAAGATTGCGCCAAGTTTGGTCAAGTTCAGTTGATTCTAATCTACAAACGGACGAGAAGGCACATTTCAAGCAAGAAAACAGCCCAAAACAACCAGTTTCGGAAGAATGCAATGAATCCAAAAATGGTTAATTTTTGTACGTTTTCAAGTCATTTCGTCAACTTGCAAGTTTAAAAAGGCCCAAAATACACATTTTGGGCTTGGAAAGCTGAAGAACGAGTAATGGTTGCTGGGTTCGATTCCCGCACCATAATTTTGTACTAATGGGTTTCAACTAGAGTTGGGACCGGTTCCAATTTTCAAAACCGGTTCCGGTTCCGGTTCTAGAGTACCGGTTCCGGTTCCGGTTCCGGTTCCGGTTCCGGTTCTAGCTTCCGGTTCCCGGTTCCAAGTACAAAGTCGTAGTTACATTTTAACATTATTTAATATTGGATGCAGGTCCCAGCAAGGGTTATACAATCAAAATTATAAAGTAATATTGCAAAACAATTGGAACAGGTAATGCGATAATAACCAACTGGGTTAAACTTTTTTGTTTACCTTGAATTTTAAAGTTTTTGCCTTACTTTGAGTTTGCTCCATTACAAATGCTGTTACTATATATGCACAACATACATTAAAACTTGTAAAAAAATTAAAACTTTAGTATGGTCGAGCAAATTGTTTCGATAATTATCGGTGAGATTCTACTGTGCATCTACATGCAGACAGCGCCTTCTGAACAGCATCTCGTAAACTGCACAACGTTTCAGTAAAACGTGCTGAGAATTGAGATATACTGGAGCTTAAATTTTTATTCCTGCTGGAGCAGGAATGTATAAAAAAAGAATTAGTATGTCCATTGCAGTATGAGTCATTTCTCCATTCAGAAGCCCTATCTTCAACATAGGGCTAGCTTAGGGCTGAGTTTTTTGAGAGAGAATATGCAAATTAGTTTTGGCTGCTGCTATTTAAGCAGCCGAATGCACCGACTCTACGCAGTCTTCGGCTGTCTGCAATCAAAATGGTTGAGTATTTTTGAGCACTAGTTTAGTTTGGGAGCTACACCAAGTGCACTAGGATTAGTTAGTTAGTATGTGTAGCCTGCTTGCATTCTCTAGCGGGCTTACACTACTATAACGCACTGAATTTTGGCTTGGCGATAAAGCATCAAACTTAGAAGAAACAACAAGGACCAAACGCAAAACACTAAAAAAACGAAGACCTATTCTGGCGACGTCTTCAAATGGGGACCTCTTCCACCAATTGGGGTTTCTACTGTCATTTGAAGACTCCAGACGGAAATAAACATTTCCCAATCGGAAATTGAAGCAAAACCTCAGTATGTACCAACAAATTATACAACTGTAGTTGAATAATAACAGGTCTACGAAGGAATACTGCCCCTTTTGGGGCCTACTTGTTATTTCTTTAAAAAGAGTACAGTGTCTCTAAAGAAGCAAATAGTTTCCAAAAAATTTAAATGCATTTAAAATATTTAAAAGCTGAAAGCCAAATTGGATAGAAGAACATATTAAAGTTATATTTAACGAAGAAATGTACAGTCGCTTGATTAAACAAAATAGCTAACAGATTACTTCTACACGCTGTTCATTACTTGAACTTTGATTGACTTTCGTCTCAGATGCCGATAGCTTAAAAAGTACTCAACTTTCGAAGTTTTCTACTCCTGTAAAATTTACTACTTTTCTAAAAAACATTGCTTCAATCTAGCGTGCTGACAACACCACCTTCCATTTACCAATTTTTTGAGAAGATATACTCAATTTCCGACTACATCCCATCGGTTCATCTCATCTTTTTTATGAGGTTAATATTCAGATATGTTTAAAGTTTTCATTCGGCGCCCGTATCGGTCACGTCTGAACGAAAGTGCCCGTCTTTCATCAATTACAATTGGAATTTTAGAACAGAAAATTTCAAAAAATCGTTAAAATTAATTTAGAGACATTTTCACAACTGCATTTTGGTAAACACACAAAATTACTTAACAAAATTTGAAAAATCAGAAGCATGAAAACAAAAAATTACGAAATTCCAGAATAAGGAAGTAGAATTTTTCCCTTGCAATACATGTTCCTAATTTTTCAAGTATGTTTAACATTTAATTTTTGTCTTAACTCAGACGGGATCATGTCACTAATGTTGAGTCAAAGAAATATTTGAAATTTCTCTTAATTCTATGCCTCGGCTTCAGCGAAAGCTGAAACGTGCCTCGATCGCCTGAAAAGGGGAAGCGGGGAGTTTGTGTCACCTTCAGTGGAAACTGAAGCTATGTCGTTTCCAGTTTAGGCCCTAACTTGGACTTGGTTTAGGCTCACTATGGACTTTCAGCTTCAGTTTCAGTACCAATAATTGTACCTTCATTTCACGTTTAGTTTGAAAATCTTAATTATTATCAGTCTCATCCTACATATTTCGCCTTCAGGTCTAAATTTGTTTAGTTTCAGTTCAAACTAGATCTTTAGTTTCAATTTCAGTCACTAGTTTGAAAAAGATAATATGAATGGCAACACTGAATGGCAACCACAAATTCCAGCTTGTGCAAAATTTAAACTCCTGCAAAAAATTAGTTTAAGTCCATTTTGAAGAGTGGAACCGGCCGGTTCCAAATCCTACCGGTTCCGGTTCCGGTTCCGGTTCCGGTTCTAAAATTGCTTCCGGTTCGGTTCCGGTTCCGGTTCCGGTTCCGGTTCCAACCGGTTCTAGTGGAACCGGTCCCAACTCTAGTTTCAACCCATTTGATTCAGGTGCGGGAACGAAGCTACGCTGTCCAATCCAAAGCTGAATTGCCCGTGGAACTCAGTCTTGTTCGCTCAGACAGTTGTATTAGTTGCTCATTGGTGGACCGCAGAAGTCCGTATCAGTTGTATTAGTAGACAGTTGGATAGTCAGAACCAGTCAATTTCGGAAGATACGTAGACGACCAGTATTGCCGAATAGTGGATTAAGACAGAGACAGCGAGCGTAGTTTTCTTTCTTTCTTTCTTTCGTAACGAACATTCTTTTATCATCGTCATCATTATTTCAAAGATCTCTCTTTCTATGATTCTGTCGGGAAGCGTTTCTCGCATGTCTCTTGCTTAACAGCTTACTCTGCCCGGTTCCTAAAGAAGAACGAAACCTAAAAATCTGTTATCTGTATTAAACTCTATCAATTAGGAAAAACTAAGGTGGTACCAGGATACCCCCCAAATTTCTCTATTTCCTCAAAAGTTTCATCCGTATAGCTATCCTGTCTCGTCTTGGAAACCACTTCGGGAAATGACAGTACTCTAATTTTGTTGACGATTTTACGAAGCACGTGGTAGCCTTCCATGTTTCAATTTCCAATCAACGTGTAGAAACTGTTGCCAACTTTTTCTAGAACCCAGAACTTTTTCTAGAAGCCAACCCACTGTTGTTGTTCCTCACACAAGCAAAAAGTTGGCCGCATGTTGTGCGCTCCGCTGCTAGTACTCTTGTTAATAGATATCGATGGACCGTCGTCACAACTACAGGGTTGCATGCGGAAGCTCACCAATGTTTTTCACAATCGCCTCAAACCATATTTGGCTTTTTTGCTGCTGCTTTGCCAAACCTTGCTTCTCCTTCTCCATATAACCTCGGTCAAAGGAATCATCAACCTCCGATTCGTCTAGGGTTCATCTCAAAAATTTCAACTGCTTGCTCGCTATTGCTTTCCTATGCTTATAAACTACATCTATTAAAAACTGATAGCTGTTGTCATGTAGCTTGCTCCACAAGCTTGGCAGGATTTATGTAGTAAAGAAAGAAATGAAATTTCTTTAATAACTAAGAAAATATCCTATATTTAGCCAACAATTCTGAATAAGAAGTTTTTCATTACAACTGTTGAGTTTTCATCGCATAACTGAAATATGTATATCTTCATGTCAAACTGAGTAGTCGCTTTACTTTATTTGGCGACGAGGAATAAATGGATAACCTACGTCAACCACTGCCTTTCCTGGAGACCCCAGGACAACCTAGTGTTCCATGGAAGTCATGGAAGCATCGATTTGATACCTACATGGTTGCTGCTGGTCATGATGAATTACCCGATAGAAGAAAGATAGCCTTGCTTATCCACTGCCTAGGATCTGAAGGCCAAAGAATCTACGAATCTCTGCCTCAACTTAGAGCCAACCGCGATGACAACAATGGTTTACAACAACCCACATATGCCGATGTAGAGAGACAACTAACAGAACAATTTGACCCCAAATTGAACCCTGTTTCTGCCAGACATACCTTTCGGCAAAGAACCCAGAAACCAGAGGAATCAATACAAACATTTTACAACGATCTGAGAGCCCTCGTAGCACCCTGCAATTTTGGTGATCCAGATGATATGCTACGAGATCAGCTTCTGGAAGGTGTCAGCAATCATAGAATAAAGGAAAGACGTCTAATGGAGCCAGATTTGAACCTCAACAGAGCTCTGACATTAGCGAAGCAGATTGAAAAGGCAAGCAATGATGCCAAAATTTTAGCTGGAACCAGTACAACACAAACAAATGTCAACCGTGTACAAAAGACTACGGCCACCAGATATAGTAAACGACAGCCAGATAAGGGACCTCATCAAAATCGCCAAACCAACCAGAAAACACCGGTCTGCATGCGATGTGGGATTGATCATCGCGCATTAGCCAACATTTGCCAAGCACTTAAAGCCAAATGCAGATATTCTGGTAAAATCGGTCACTACGAGCGAGTTTGCAAAGCCAAGTCCCGGACTCAAGGCCGACAAAGAACAGTGAGGTATGTAAATAACGACTCTGCAGAAGTTGATACAGATTCAGATTCTGGTAACGACGACGTCCGAATTTTGAACATTAGATCAGAGAATACCCCTACCATCTATTGTGGAATCAACATCCACCTTAACAACAGGATTCTTAACAAAGTTCACGTTGTAGTCGACACTGGCTCCCCAGTATCACTACTACCACACTACATCTACAAGCGGTATTTTTCAAAAATTGCATTGAAGCAGAATCAAACTACACTTTGCAACTACGATCACACTAAAATTAAAGTTCATGGTGTCATTCAACTTCAAGTCAGTTGCAAAAAAGAATCTACCACTTCTACATTTTTCGTTGTGGATGGCAATCAAGCACTGATGGGACTAGATTTGATCAAGAAGTTGAAAATCCGAATCAATGGGGAAACTTTATCCATTCAGAAAATCAACACAACAACAACAACTCTGAAGGAACAATACGTCAGACTTTTTGGACCGAAACTTGGGAAAATAGAAGGATTTTCACATAAAATTCGACTCTCAAAAGACGTTTGCCCAGTGGTCCAAAAACTACGTAGAGTGCCGTATGCCCTAAAAGATAAAGTTAAAGACGAACTGATCAGGCTGGAGAATGAAGGCGTGATTGAAAAGATAGAAACATCAGAATGGTTGCATCCGATGGTCTGCGTTCTGAAACCTAATGGTAAAGTTAGAGTATGCTGCGATCTGAGAAAACTTAATGAAGTCATCGAATTGGACAAGTACCCACTACCCAATGTTGATGAAATCTTTTCGAAGCTAGGTCACTGCAAGATTTTTTCAAAACTGGATTTGAAAAATGCATATTTTCAAATGGAACTTCAAGAAGAGAGCAGGCCTCTGACTGCGTTCATCACTGAACAAGGTGTTTATCAATACAAGCGATTGCCAATGGGAATGAAGAATTCGGCGTCAGCTTTTCAACGTATGATGGACATGATACTTGCTGGTTTACCAGATGTAGCTGTTTACCAAGACGACATCATACTGGGTGGTATCGATCAAGAAGACACGATCGAACTCTCCACACCATACTACAACGACTTGATAAGCGAAACATCCGACTGGAGATAGAAAAGGTTACCCTATCAGTACCGTCCGTGGAATGTTTAGGACACACCATTGCAGAAAACTGCCTACAACCTAACAAAAAGAACTTAGAAGCCATAACCAATGCTCCAACACCAGAGAATTTGCATGCTCTAAAGTCCTTTTTGGGAATGTGTGCATACTATCTGAAGTTTGTACCTAACTTTGCAACCGTTGTTGAACCACTCAGATTTCTCACTCGAGAGAACAGAAAATATGAGTGGACAAAGGGTCAAGATGTTGCCTTTGAAAACGTCAAACAAATGATCAAGAACGCTCCAAACCTTGGCATATTCAACCCCAAATATCACACAATCATCTCAGCGGACGCATCTGCCTATGGATTAGGTGCCACCATTTCACAAGTTCAAGAAGGAACTGAAAAAGTGATAGCGTTTGCTTCATGCACACTCAACGAGAGAGAAAGAAAATACTCAACAGCAGAAAGAGAAGCACTGGCATGTATATGGGCCTGTGAAAAATGGCATACCCTACTGTGGGGAAGACCATTCACCCTAAGAACAGATCACCTGGTTCTAACAACACTTCTAGGATCTTCTGGATCTGGACATCGACCACTACGTATCTCAAGATGGTACTCAAGACTGCTGAACTATGATTTCAAAGTGGAATACAGAGCCGGAAGCCAAAATCAGGTCGCCGATGCTTTGTCTCGTAATCCACTGAAAGAAGAAACTGGAGTCGTAGAAGAAGATGAAGATATAATGGTAGCGACGATTTTTGGCAACCAATCCAAACACTTGAAGAGATTGCATCAGCTACTACCATTGATGACACTCTTAAAGTGGTAAAAAAGTACGTGCTTTCAAAATGGCCTAAAGCTGTTTCCAAAGATAGTCGACTCGTTCCATTCTTGAAAATTCAAGAACAACTGTACATCAGCCATGATTGCCTATGTCGAGGTGAGAACAGAATAATTATACCCGAAGCACTGAAACCAAAAGTACTCGACTTGGCTCACGATGGGCACAAAGGCATCACGAAAACGAAGCAAGTGCTTCGACAACAGTATTGGTGGCCCAAACTGGACCATGACGTAGAAAACCTCATCAAATACTGTCAACCTTGTCAATATAGTGATAAAGTTATACCTCCAAATCCAACACCTATACAAGAATTCAAACCGGTGTCCTCTCCCTGGGAAAGAATCGGGATGGACATAATGGGCCCTTTCGCGACGGCACCGTCACATGAACCTTACCTGCTGGTAATCCTGGACCATTATTCTAAATGGGTCGAAGTTGCAGTAACCAAAGACATATCAACCAAATCATTGATAGCCTTTCTGGAACCGATTTTCGGAAGATATGGACTGTCGCTTGAGCTGGTTTCAGATAACGGCCCGCAGTTCACAAGCCAAACCTTTGAAACATATTTACAGAAGAAGAATATCAAGCACAAGAAAACA
This sequence comes from Trissonchulus latispiculum, assembly GCA_030248195.1. Lineage (NCBI taxonomy): Eukaryota > Metazoa > Nematoda > Enoplea > Enoplida > Ironidae > Trissonchulus > Trissonchulus latispiculum. The sequence goes on from JASAND010019263.1 coordinate 11,829, forward strand.
GCTGTTTACAACCCATCTGCGAATGGAGCGGTGGAAAGATTCAACAGAGTCATTAAAGAAAAGCTACAAACGGAGCTGTACAGTGGGAAAGATTGGATGACAGCTCTAACCGACCTACTTGCTTCATATCGCAACACACCCCACAGGTCAACTGGACAAACACCTGCAGAAAGGTTTCTGAATCGAAAGGTTAGAACCTTGCTTAATAACCCGTCATTTGAAAGGAAAAGTGTGATTTTGGGTGAACCTACACAGAAGACCCGACAGCCTAAAGCCAAGAACTTCCTGAGTGTAGGAGATTATGTCCGTTACCGACTACCTCAGGTTCCCAAGGGTTACCCCAAATATTCAAAGCCGATTAAGATCACAGAAAGCAAAGGAAAGTTTTCATTTCGTTTGGAAAACGGGAAAATATGGAACTCTCGGAAACTGGTGAAAGTGCATGGTTTCGAAGCATATTCTCAGTCTGATGGTGATACAGAAAATCCGTTTCTGTACATCGAAAACTACCAAGAGCCTGCCATCCTTGTCAATCCTCCAGGTATGATGGATCCCATTGAGGCAGACCCATTGGTTCCCATCCCAGCACTACCGCGCCCACTCCGCGACAGGCGACCACCGTTAAGATATAATGCCATCGATGGAAGTTTTTATCGACGGGCTTACTTTGACAATTGAACTTTTCAAGAGGGGAAAGAAATGTAGTAAAGAAAGAAATGAAATTTCTTTAATAACTAAGAAAATATCCTATATTTAGCCAACAATTCTGAATAAGAAGTTTTTCATTATAACTGTTGAGTTTTCATCGCATAACTGAAATATATATATCTTCATGTCAAACTGAGTAGTCGCTTTACTTTAATTTAGCCTATTCAGTTTTGGCTTAGAAGGACTGAGAGCTATTTGTTGCTTACTTACAATTAATCCGTTTGCTTTTCTGTCAGGCTCGCCAGTTGCTGATATCTGTAAACAGTTACCACTGTTTCGGTATATTATCAACGTTCCTCAGTCTTCAAAAGGATTTTCTTGGTTTCACCTTCGTGGAATATGCGTATTGGTTATCTTCTTAGATAGCACAAACACTACAACGATGCTGACTCTCTCTTCGATACTGACTCCTCAGGGTTAGCCAATAGAACCACCTCAACCAGAGAAGTCGAGTGTCTGTTGAATGGATTCTTATCTAAGCCTGTAATCATGATGTCTATTTTGACATCAACGCTGTTTTGCGATGCAGGATGAATAGTTTCGTGAGTAATTCTTGGCCGTGACTCGGGATTACAATAACACTCCTATTTTGTGAATTTCCGGCACCAACAACTACGTTTGGGCTACTGGCTTGACCGCTGGCTTCCTTCAACGGAAACTTGATGCTGTTGCGCCTGGTTTCACTTGCTATGGCCGTACGTTAAATGAGCTAGACCCTATGCACACGGTTTCCCTCCTATCAAAATTTAACTCTCGTTCACTCCCAATGTGATTATTCTATCTGATTTCTAATGCCGGCAAACGGTTTCCGTTCAGCATAGAACTATACACAACATATTCGGCGCTACCAACGTGGATATGGAATACGACATAGAGTTTCGCCCAACGCAGTGTCGCTCATTAATTCTTCATGATGGCATTAATGTAACTTGTTGCTCTCATCACACCTAGGAAATTCATTGGTCTATCGTCCACAGGTGTTGCACTGTCTTCGTCTGGCCGGAGTCCCGAAATTCTTCTCAGTCTATTTTTTGCCACCTTTCCGTGCCAGCCGTTTGCTACTTCAACGCCTGGTTTAGCCCTCGCTTTGAAGAGACCTTCTCGTCTCTTCGCCATAAAACTCTCGTTTCGGACCGGCATAACAGTTTCTTCAACGAATTTGATCGACAGCTGCAGTATTTCTGCCAGTACAGTTTTCATCTAAACCGATCCAGCATTACCATGCTGTGGAAGCATTAGGTATCTCTTTTGACTCAGATCCGATACGACACTTCACTTTTGGTTGAAACTCAGTTGGGCCTGCCGATCAGCCTGTTTCAGCTAGACGTCAAACCGAAGTGATCTGTTCGAACGTACCAGAATATGGGACAAGTTGTGCAACGCGCTCAACCTTAAGCAGCTCCTGTTAGCTACATTGCAAGACGAAGACTCCTAAGAATTGCATGAGAACCGTGACCTTCATATGCAAATTAGTTTCTCTGTTTGACAGACTCCAGTGTCTTTCATCGTCGTCAGTTCTTGTCCGACGTGAAAGCAGTTGCTTAGATTTATGTTACACAGGAACTAACTCTTCAAAATTCAAACTTTAACGTTGATTGCAGCAAGTCTGCAGTTGTCGGTCTACATTTCCAATGTCCGCGGAATTCGAGAAAAAGCTAATTTAATTTTGCTAGTAATTCAGTCAGTAGGTATATGTATATTTGTCAATTATCAATGAATTTTTAAGTGTCTGAGTTAAGGGCAATTAAGACAATTGTATTATTTTCTAATCAATTCTTCTGTTACAGATGATCTTTATCATTGAATGCTGATATAAATTGTTGAAACTTCTATCATTAAATATTCACCCCTTAAATGCCGCTGATTGTCATGGAAGGGACTTCAATCTGTTCTGCCAGGAAAATTTCTGTTTTTAGTTCACTGACTAGGTTAAGTCAATCTTTTGCCTCTTGGAAGGTTTATTAAGTTACACAAAATTCATTGTCGTCTCAGTCAATTCAGCTCTTATCCACGCGTCTTTATGTCAGAATACCCACGACCAGTTGGGGCTGGTGCCCTCAATGCTGAATTGTTTCCTTCAGCTTCTGTTGAAACTTTGAAAGAAGAAATACATTTGCGTAATGGGTTAAACTATTGTACTTTTTAAGGGGTAGATTCACCAATGTCTTGTAGTTTTCATTTACGTGGAGATATTGACATGTCCAACATCCCGTAGAAAAGTGATTGTGGGCTTATTTTTGATACAAAATTTGTTAGGGATGAAACTACGTAGGTGACAAAATAAATTGGGAACTGAATGAAAAGGTCCTTATGGATGTTACTTTTGCCTTTGGATCATTTCTTCGAACTTTGCCAACAAATTTTAGAACTTTGAAAGAAAGCTTTACAGGGATAGCTTTTTACTTAATGTTTCTAAATCAAATTTGGTTGCTCCTTCAGCACATCCAATTAACATTTAACGAAAGCAAAAATATTTCCAAGCAAATCATAATCCTAAATATAATTAGTTAATACTTATTACCTAGATTACATATTAGTCCTTGTTTTAATTATGTAGTTATAATCGTTCTTGGGCAGGGTGCTCGCTAATGGAATGTAACTTCGGCGCGGTGAGTCATGGAAAACCACCTGGGTCCGGGTCCGGGGGCCAATTTCATAAAATTTTGCGGATTTGCAAGTGCTAGTCAGCGAGTATATATTCGCACCTGAATCACAAGTGCGGATTACTTCGCAAACTTGCGGAAATTAGCTAAGCAAGTCGCGGCACTTGTCCACGGTCCCACCTGCACTGCAAGTGCGAGTACTTGCATTGCAAGTGCAAAATTGGCAGCGTTTTTAAAAAACCAAAACTTTTTCAACACTATTTAAAATTTTCTGAAATTATGACAAAATATGCAAAACATGTCAAAGCAGTTACTTTTTAAATTTAGTTAAAAAACTGACGAATACTAAATAAGATATTAAGGTTTTGTGCAAATCATCTATTTAAAATCTACTAGACGGCTTTATACTTGCAACTTGCAAGTGAGTGTTGCAGCGGGTTTTATGAAACACTGCCTTCTGGGGGCGGTTCCATAAAAGTTTCACTCGCATGCTAGTACTAGCATGCGAGAACTCGCAGTGCTAGTGCTAGTTGCGAGTGCTAGTGTACCATAAAACTTTTGGCAGTACTCGACAAATCTGGCTGTACTTGCATTGTCTACTCACTTACTCGCATCGTCTACTAGCAAACTAGCATCTTAAATGCTAGCTGTCGAGTTGCTAGTTGTCGAGTAGCTAGTTGTCTAGTTGCTAGTTGCCTAATTACAGTTCAGCGTTTAATTGCGATTCTTATTTTCTATTTCCATCTTCCAGTAAGTTTGATATTTTGGAGGTTTATCATCTTGCTTTTGATTGTTTGCTATCATCTTGTTTTTTAGTTGGTTGCTTCAATTTATTTGATAGGTTTCAAGTAATACTGTAAAGTTTGTTTTCCTCTGAATTTTTTAAAATTTTTTAAAATTCAATCATTAGAGTAGTGGCAAAGAAAAAGATTTTTCAAGCTAACTGTAAGAAAAGGATCAAACAAATACTCAACAATTAGCAACGCTGCAAGTCAACAATTAACTTAAGGTGGTGGTATCCTTTTGTGCAGTGTTTTTGTGGTGATTTTTTTGAAACGCTATAACTTTCGCAATTTTGGGAGTTGTAAAGAGCTTTATACATCATTTTAAAGCTTATAATATGTAGATTCTCATAAGAGTACGAAACTAGCAAAATTGGCAAAAAATAGCAAACATTGTCTGACATACTAACATCTTACAGGCAGAATACAGACCAAAAATTTTTGAACATCGATTTCTCAAAACTGTGGAATCGGCCGAAATTTTTTCTTGTGCGGACCTCTAAAGGACATGTGGGCCGAGGGACATTTTTTTGGATTTGGCTCAGCAGGTCTTAACGGTCAAGAAAATCCACTAAATGTGCGGTGATACGAAATTTCGCAACTTTGCATTGAGTTTTTTCGCAACTGGAGATGTTTTAGCTCAAACCAAGAAAAATGTCCCTCCGCAATAGTGCGAATTCTCATCCTGCCAAAAATCACGCCAATCGATTGGGTAGTTTTTGAGAAATCGATGTTCAAAACAAAATAATCGCAGTTTTGCCAAAATCGTTTTTCTGCCAAATCTCTAGCTTAGAGCAACAAACTCCGGCTAATAGGCATTGATAAAATGTGCAATGAGACTGTGTATCGATCGAGTATGAATAAACCAAAATTGTCCATATGATTTGGCAGTAATTTTGAAAAAACTGATTTTCTCGAAAACGGCCATTTTTGGACCCCAAAAATCGTTTTTTGCTTATACTGACTTAACCACTAGAGATAGCTCAAAAGTTGTAAAAGCAAAAATGTTCATTTCTGTGCTCTCTATCCAGCCATACCAACCAATCCGGTGTGTCGACTATGTACTGAGAGAATAATGGCAAAAACCAAAAATTTCTTATCTTTGCACCTAAAAATGCGGGACTGGTCCCAGAATGTTAAAGAGCACCGAAATAGTATATTTGGAAAGTTTCATCCACTTTCATAAAGAATTGAAGCCTATAGGATCAAATTTACACAAAGCGATACCAGCACCTTAAAGAAAACGGTAAGAAGGCATCTACTCGCAGACTAGCAAGTGCGAGTCTCTAGTCGATTTTGACTAGAGAACTCGCACCTCACTAGAAGAGCGCTTGTACGCCAGTCAAAAACTTTTATGGTACTGGAACTAGCAGATCCAATTCAACTTACTCGCACTTGACAAGTTACTAGACTCGCAAGTCGAGTGCGAGTAGCTACTCGCACATAAAAGTTTTATGGTACACTGACACTACTAGAGTCGACAACTAGCATGAGTCTAGTTGTCGAGTCTAGTACTCGCAAACTTTTATGGAACCGGCCCCTGGTGTTCAAGCGAGCTTGCAACTTGCAAAGTTGACCCCGGTTCCACTCCAGTATATATTACGCTGATGGGTTGCCAGGCTGGTTGATGAATTACGCTTTAAATACATTCTGCGAGTTGGCGAGTCAAGTTCTCTGTCTCCCTCCAGTAAAATTTGAATAGAAACGTTTTGAACTTAAGAAATCCTACTTTACAAACTTCTAAATTTTTGTTAGATCACAATTGTAACTATTAAATTATATTGTTAAATTCTACTTACAAATTACTATTTTGATTATATATACTTCCCAGAAATTGAAATTAGGTTTCAAACACTGTTGTTCGATTTGTAACGATTTGCGTCTTCTAAAGAGCAAATTGCTCGCATTCTGTTGCTCGACAACTGGTATTATATATCGCATGATCAATTGTCATAATGATTGAAAGCAGCAACTATTATAATATGTTTATCATGATTTGCGTGATGTTGAAAGCAATCAATCTGTTCACAAATTTCTGTCCTGTCTCATCATAGCTACCATAGCTTAAGCCCGGTTCACACTAGGCAATAATTGCCGGCAATATGATTGCCAGCAATATGATTGCCTAGTGTGAACCGGGCTGTAGAGGAAAAGCTCCGGGTGCATTTTTCACAGCAGCAGTAAGCAGTAGACAATACTTAGTGATTGACGCCGGCCGTTCACCGGCCGATGACTTTCGCTCACCGTCCGGCCGGAATGCAAATCAACAATCCGAAAGTTACAATTTAGAGCAACTAAGCTGCAGCTGTAAAAGCTGGTTTTAGTCTTTGCTATGCATCAGTGTACTGTAGACGTTCAATTATTCTTTTAATAATAACATCCGAATATCAATATCGTAGCTGTTATAGTAGCTGCAGTGCAAACTGCTCAACGGCCGGCTTACGGGCTCACGGCCGCCGACCTACCGGCTGGCCCACCGGCTGACTGGCCGAAGGGTTCAGCCGGGCCGGCCGGCGATTGTACGGCCGACCTCAAACACTAGCAGACTGACGGAAAAATCATCATTAAGTACATAAAATTTAAATCACCTATAAATTCAGATAGACCCGACTGTTTCGAGATTCCAGTTGAAAAAGTTTTCCACGAGTTTTCTACTGAAGCACGATTCCACTAGCGTACATAACATAGGCTCAGAAAGTTTGAAATTTCAATTGTCCATTTCAAGTGTCATCAGAACTTTGGTTCTATTTTACTTTTTCAATCTTCCATTTGGAAGCTGACAGAAGTCTGTTATTTCCTTCATTTAAAAGTTAAGCTGTATTTTGGAAACGTTCGGAGTTCAGACATCGAGAGAGAAAACTTACACTTGTTACATTTTCGGGGCTTTTTGTTGTTGGTACCCCATAAATTGGAACTACAGGTTTCTCTTCTGTCACTCATCCATAGATGTACTGGCGTCTGGCGACTTTCTGAAACAGTTTAGCGAAGCCAAGTTAAAGTGCTCATAGCGGTAGCTTTATGTGTTACATTCAAGTGATTTCATGCATGCAGTAGTTACTGCCACTGTGACCAGCTCTGGCAATTTAACTTTTAGTCACTGAAAAATGCAACGTTTAGAAAGATGTACCCAAAACCAGTTCCAGAAGCATTTTGCTCAAACGGAGTAATAACAGGTATACTGGCCATTAATAAAACCAAGAATACATAATAACTAATAGTATGCAACTGCTCTCATGCTCTAAAGTTGTCAGAGCAAAAACTATTCTCTGTTCGTTAACGGCTGACTCCCCCGCGAATCAGTCGGGGTACACTCACTCGCTCTATATTTAAGTGCTTAAGCTCGAAGCACGACCAGAGGCTGACCCTAATGAAGTTATCGATCTGATCTATGGAAGTACCTTGCCGTGGTGGACCGGCAGAACCCATTCCCACCTGGTCTTTCCGGAGGAAATGGCAGCAAATGGCTTCCCCCCACACCCTGGCTACCAATGGAGGGAGCCCAGACCACATGCAACTGATACCCCTCTGTAATTAGAACCCCCGGGAACAGGCCTCCCATCCAGCCCGCCCATATCTAGTCGTGTTTTTGTCAGAGGCCCTGGTAAACCAGCCTGCTGGGACCGCCTACTGCTACTGGCTGGGGACAATGAACGTAACCCCTGGTCGGGACCAGCCTGGCCTTGCCCCGTTTGTGACAGAAACGCTCCTAAGAACTGTGTCATGTGCAATCGGTTCACCACAGATGGGTGATGGGCCCGCTTCAGACCCTGTTCCGGCCTCAGGTCATTCAGAAACTACAACAACAACTGTATCTGTGCCAAATGCAGTCCTCCACCCCGCCTAATACAGTCCTCCAAGGTGCCACGGGCGGCGCCGTCCCTACCAGTCCACCCTCCACCCCCCACTGGTCAGCCACCCTGGACGGGCCGGGGTATAGGTCCCGTCAAAGGAGGAGGGGTGTTGATCCTAATCCGTGAAGAAATTCCCTACTCCCTCCTTCAGACCCCGGTGCTGGCGCCAAATGACACTACGTCGGATGCTCTCGCAATCAGCCTCCTCCTGGGCTCACGGGATTTACTGGTGGTCAACCTCTACGTACCCCCATCCAACGTCAGCTGGCCGAAAACAGAGTCCAAAACTTTGACCCATTCTTCCTTCCTTCCTTCTGGCCCGAATGTCCTGATCTGTGGCGACAAGAACGAACACGCTGATCTCTGGAAACCTGGAAGAGCATATTCGGATGAAATGGGAGACCAAATCGTAGACTGGTAGACTGAGTGCCGATATGAGAGTCCTGAATGATGGTACTCCCACTAGACAGTGACCCAACAAGATAGCAGAACGGCTCCTGATCTCACTATCTGCCACTCCTCCAAATCAGAACTCTTCAGCTGGGTGGCAGAGGATCCACAGTAGCTGACCATTTCCCCATCCGAATCTCCTACGAGTCCTGCTTCCGCACCAGTGGCCCGCGCCGCAAGGCGCGCTGTGCTTTCTAAAAGGCCGACTGGGCCACCTACAGACAACTGATACACGACCGCCTACAACACGGCAGCAGCCCAGAGGAAGTAGCAGCCGAAATCCCACCGAGCAGCCAAAATCCTACAAGAGGCCATTCTCAAGGCAGCGGCGAAATCCATCCCAAGCGGCAGTCTGAAAAATCTGTACCTTGGTGGTCAGAGGAAGCAGATGATGCAATCAGAAAATGCTGGCTGGCATTCCGTCGGGCCAAGGCGGGCCCGGCTCTGCGTCTATGGAAAACTTTACTCGAACATAACAAGTTAACACGTCGTCTACATTGCACATGTACATGGCTTAAACTAGGCTCAATATAAGTCGTAGAACGGTTCTCTTGAAAGCAAAACCTTTTCTATTCTCGCGTTCACGACACTCCGCCAGAGCAGAGTTCGCCGTTATATCGTCAACACAAACTGTGCTACTCATCATTGCGCTGGCAAAAGAAATGACATGACGTCTGTTGTCATCTGGCTCGTTCGTTTACATTGATACAGCTTCAACTTCAACTACACATCAAAGGAAATTTCCAGTTAAGTCTACGTTCTTTCTTTTCAAAACCCTTTCTGTCTTGCTTGAAGGGCATCCACCCTAGTAGTAGAGCCCAAGCAATGTTCGATTACTCTTCTCAATTATTTCTTCTTAATCTGTTGAAAGCAATTCGTGGGGCTTTCAACGGCTCTCTACCACCACAATCATCGGTGAATCTAGGCGGAAGCCTCAAGTTTGAGTTAAGCTGATCACGTAAAACGGATTCTCGGCACCCGCCGGAACCGGTACACCTCTAGGTTCTCAGTATATTTGTAAAGAAAAGGGTATTTGGGGGTCGTTTTTCTTCAGTTCTTGGTAAATTCTCTGCCTTCTCTTATTAACTATTGACTTTTTAAGCCTCCCAATTCTCTTACCAAAGATTACAGGGGTCACAGTTCGACAGTCCTAATTCACTCTACCAACGGATTCACTCAGACCAGCTTTAAATTCACAAGCTTCCCTAAAGCTACCTATCTAAGTTTTGATAGTCATTCGCTCTGACGCAGGTTAAGCCGATAATCAATAAACGAAATTAAATTATTATTTTAATTGGACAGGTATAATGTTCATACAATATATGATTATCTACAGTTTAAGAACGTAGGTAACAGTCATCATAATACTGACAATATTAAAACAAAGTTGGTTATCAACAAGATACAAATACAACACAAGCAATAACAATGGTCAGTTCTACACAAAATAATCGGTTTCTGAATGCTCAGCTCAATCCTCAACTTTTAGTAGATTCTTTAAAACACTCAAGACTTTTGCAAGTAGATTCCCTTTCAAACTTCCATGAGTTAAACTTACAGCTCGAGCTACCTTGATGGTCCTCAGTCCTCCTGTGATGTGAAATCCAGTGAGTCGATGACAGGTCTTCAGTGGAAAGGGAAATAGGAAATCGCAAAACAGGCAGAATCAGAAAATGCAGAAAAAACGCGAGTCGTGGCCGGTCCCGAAACAACAGAAGTAGTATTAACCGGTCTCTCCCAAGCGTGGGCCCTCGGTTAATACAGATAAGACAGAAGTACTAACCGGTCTCTCCCCTGTGGGCCCTCGGTTGTACGTATCACAAGCCACAAGACGTAAAGCAGAAATCAAACGCAAGAACGACTGAACTCCACGGCGGCCACACCACGACTGACTGTAATTTTGGGGAAAATTTTGAGGTTTGGGGAAGACCTGTCAATCAAGCGTGTGACGTGCAGGAGGCGGAGCTTGCGGCTCCCTTTCGTGTAGTGTGTTTCTTGTGTGAAATTCCTACCTCAGCTGCCTGGACCTGGGTAGAAATCTAGAGGCGGAGCGACTACAGGTTCTTAGACCGGGCCTATTCTAATAATTTACCTAAGTTCTACCTACCTAACTAACAACTAAAGACCTTACCAAACTACGATCGCGAGGAGTAGGTTACAATTCTTTACCAGCATGAAAATAAGGCATACGGGGATATAAAAGGAATACAAAAAAGGGCAACCACTTTCCAGACGACAATTGACAACACTGAACTTATGGATCAGATCTAACTGATTAAAGTAGCTAACAGACTAAAGACTGTACAAACAGCAACCATCAATTTTAGTGTTTGTTTTAAGATTAAGTTGCAACACTTGTTTTTAGTTGATTCTCAACATCCTCCCCTGGATAGAAAAATTTTAGCGCCTGCTAAAATACAAAAATGGAAAGAGAATGCTACCGTAATTCAATAGTTGGAAGTTAAAAAGAATTTCAAAGGTAAACATAGATCTCACACAATTCCCATGAGACCAGTTATGAGGCACGTATCCTGGCACGTTTACCCATGGTTAAAACAAAGAACCACAAATAGAAGTTAAGAGAAATTAAAGTTAAAAAGTGGTAGCAAAGTGGAAGTCATAGACAGGCGAAGTATAGCGAAACACAGGGAGAATAAAGTAAACGAAACAATACAGTAAGTAGTTGCAACCAAGCTAGGTATAGCGAAAAGAAGTAATCAGAAATAGAAAATAAAGGGAACGACCCACATAGAAAAGGTAATATACCCGAATACCACTATGAATAGAAAACCTCAAATAAAGAAATACAACAATCAGACAAAACATTCATGGCGCTTCAACAATCATACTCACAGACAAACAAACCAAGCACACACTATATCAATTTTTAGAGAACAAACAAACAAGCAATACAAAATTTTACGACTATCAATGCTATACATAAGAAAGAAAAATAGCTAAACTATACACAGTTCAATTCCTAGCTAACAAATACAGAACATAGATAGGTTAATTTTCGTTACATCATATATCAAACTACTTGGCGAAAGTCAAAAACTAACCTAACTAGTCACAACATAGCATTCAATATCCTAACTAAGCTATACAACAAAAAATTATCCTATACACGACAAACAAATAATCAATGCACATAAAATGAGGTAAAAGACTATTGCAAACACAGAAAATTTCGTCTATTGTAAACCGTTTTTAACCTAAAATTTTAAAGATCTAGCGTACGGACCTTCCTCCGCCGCATAAAAAATAAAGATCACCTGATCTTTCCAAGAAAACAAGAGAAAACACAAATACGTATATATATATAGCAACCAAAATTAAAGCACGCACAAATATATAGGGGAAAAATATAGGGACAGGGTTACATAACTAGACGAATCAAAGTTTACAGACGAATCATACAGTAAAGTATATATATATGGCAAAAAAAATAACTGTACATGGCATAGATAAAGCACAAAAAATAATGAATTAAACAATGGCAAAAGATAATACATAAACAAAAACAAACAAACAATTATGCATATACTGAGCAGCAAAATTAAAGTCTATATTGTCCATAAATTTAGATCGTTGTAGTAGTTGTTGTAGTTGTATAGTTAAGTTTTAGGATGATGGTCTTCTGGTTTCACCGTAGGATGAGTTCAAACCCGTATGAACTCTCATTCTGGATCGGAGCTGTATCTGCAGAAGACATCGAATTTAGTTGTTGTTATATCCGTTGTTGTGGTCGAATTAGAAACACATTCACTTATAATATATTGGCTATACAGAGCCGACAGTGCAATCAAAACATAGAAAAGAATTATAATCTAGAAGCGAAAATGAGAAGAAGTGCTCTAGAAAGAGAAAATCGTTGAGAAAATAAAGAGAAATAGAATAAATGCCATTTTATACAATTTGCTTAGTAATTCATAACTATTCAGAATGCATCGCGCAGTAAATATACGATTATCATCGAAAATAACAACATACAAATAAACATATATACACGATCAATAGCATTAGCTGAAAACACAAATAAACCAATATAAGTAACCGTATTAAACAACCGTACGTAAACAACCATAACAATTAACAAACAATATAAGTAACACGAGAAAAAAAATTAATAACGCAAATATTTTTTGGTTTTTTTTCCGAATATTGCTTTTTTGGATTTTCCGAATATGCATAACGAACTTCAAACACAAAATCCACTACGAATTATCAAATCAACTAGCAATTCTGTACACGTTTACATAACTAAAAAAACTAACAATATGACTATACAGACTAATACGGACTAATTAATTAGCTATCATACAAAGTTACTACCGATTATTGTGATCACCGAAAGCAAATACTAATACTGCGTATAAGGATTCCGCTTGTTTTCCGCATTTTACGCTCGTTAAATCCGTCACAATTAAAGAATCGCCAAAAAGTCCGAAATAAGTCTAGCGTCCATACTACTGTCATCATGAGGCCTTCAAAATCGTTAATCCACAAACTAAAGTTTGCCTCAAAAAAGTCACATTAGGTTTTCGTCTCGAAATCGTGAACTAATCCGTCAATAAGCTAACTAGTAATCCATTTGAACTCCGTTTTACAAACTTGAACGTCACTTTTAAATTCCGCACACGCTACTGGTTAATGCTCCATTAAAAAGATGTCAAAATTAGTATTCGAATTTGAGTTGGATGGGTCACAGTCCAAACTAGAAAGCGAGCCAAAAAGTTCGCACTCAGCCAAACTAATGACCCTGTTGTGTAGATTGTCCAGAAAGACAACTCACCAACGTAGGTGGGAATGTAAAACACAACCAAGTTTAAATTAAGTCACAGTTTGGATTACGTCAAAGTCATGAGTCGTCAATCTTGAGACTGTACGTATATGATTAAAGGTAAAAATAATAATTCTACTAGTTTCAGAAGTCAATGTTGGCACTTCATTAAGTTAAGTGATAATAAATATTAAAGATAAAGTCAAAAATGTGAGCAGTTACCAACTTAACAAACCAACTGCTTGTCCAATCCGATAGTACCAAGTCCAAATGGTAGTAAGAGAATCTCAGGAATCGCTGGAATAGACAGCCATGAAAAATGAATCGTCCAAATCGTGTCAACCATACTGAGAACCAAGTGCTTGATCCAGTCCTTAAACACATAAAGATACACAATGCAATTCCATGTATGTATGCAATCATGAAACAAAAATAAGCCAAGTCAATATAACAAAATGCCGTCTTCAAGTGCCATCGAGCAAATAGTCTAGGATAAGAGTCCAGTCACAAAAAATTGCTTAATTCGTTCAAATCATCAAATGCCAATTCGTTCCAAACCGCTAACGAAGTTCACAAAAAACAGGCACTATACAAGTGCTTGACATTGCGTACTCGCTTATAACAGTCAATGCCAAATAAAGACCGATTCAAAGCGCCATAATCAAATACGTATACAAAACAAACCATTAATCGTAGTCAGCCATGCTAGCAATTAGTCAAAAACTTATCTCTGGATAGGCTCGTCAAACTTATTTGAATTGGATCAATCATCCAATGGCACTGCTATACATCTGGATTGTCTGTACATCTATGTCCTGCTGTGAAACTGAGTAATTCATCCATAGCCTTTATCATTCCAACGTGACGTCAAATCATGGGTATCGTCTATGATTCATGAAACAGATCAAAACTGAAGTCCTTAAACAAAAAATAAACAAGTGCGACAAACATTATTAACTTAGGAAAACAACTTGTTAAAGGATGATGCTATCGCCTTAGGTTGCGACGCAATAGTGCCAAACAAATTAGATAAGATGCTTTCGAACGAATTCTGAAGTGACTTAACAAACGAAAAATCTGTCGGTGCATTGAGTGTTGGTGCTAAAGTGCCACTTAGGTCAGTTACTTCCTGTCGAGCTACTAAATCATCACGTGTAACGTTTTCCTGTGAAGATAAAACTTTGGTATCGCCTTCGAATGTAGTACGTTCACAGTTATCAATTCACTTTCACAGTTCACAGTTCACAATATCTAATGGCGTATCCTCTACCGAGTTCTGTTCAATACTGTTCGATTCCACGTCTAAACTATCCTCAGAAACTTCATGCGGTAAAAGAATTTGCGAAGATACAAGATCCACAAAAAGAAATTTATCCGAAAAATCTGGGTCTGCAACTTTTATCAGTTTCTGCTTCTGTGTACGTAAGCTTTCACAAGTTACTTCAGTCGTAGGATTACTTTCTTCCTTAGCATTAGTATACGTAGGCGGTTCATGTGAATTATCCTCAGTCTCAGTGGAAGCATCAAGCTTAGAACTTTGGCTTAAAGGTACTACAACATTCGCGTTCGAGCTATGGACTTCGACTGTCGCAGAGTGAAAAGCAGGCCTACTATGCTCAATGACGTGCGGTCTATGTTCCTTCTTTCTTTCTCTTCTGTATCTAGACGAATGGAAAACTCGAGTTACAAACGAAATTGTGTCATCTGCATGACGAGAAAATTTTGAACTAGTATGTCGCTTCGCTTATGATTGAAAGATCTTGGCGCATGATTTCCTATATGATGAACAGAGAGATCTGTCTTTTCGTGTAGACCAGTATCACCGTTATGCTTGGTAACCTTCGAGTGGCGAGCCAAAAAGTTCGCTCCTGAAGGCACCCCTTGATTTAGTGATCTGGGTGTGCTCGTCCCTAAATTTAGCTGGTGGGCATTTGCAGATGGGAAAACCACGCGAGGTCCAAAGGAAAACGCTTGATTTTCGCAGCTGCGCCCGTTCGTAGCAATCGTTCGAGGAGCAAATCCAAAATTATTCCTAGCAGAAAAAACTGTAGACGCATTCGAAAATCTAGGCTGTTGCCTCTGAAAAGGGAAATTATACCGAAAATTTGCTAGTAAAAACCTAGGTTGCTGGAAATTCAATGGCCTAAAGCCAGCGTTCTGATTTTGGAAACGTGAATTTCGAAAAGTTAGACCAGAAAAAGAGTTTGCCTGATGGAAATTGGCTTGATTTGATACCTTCGAAGTTTGTTGAATTGGTCGAAGAAAAAGTGCATTACGCTTGTCGACCTGGCTACCGTCAATAGGTACCAATTTTACCCATCGTTGCTGATCTGGTATGAAAAGAACACGTTCCTCCATTTCAGATTGAAATTGCTTTGACTTTCCAGAAAAACCATTAGTTGAAAAAGAAACATTGGAGGGAGGGCTTGTACGTACGTACGTATTAGAAGTTGGCGTTGAAAAACCATTAAAAGTTGGCTGTGTAGAACATGCCATGTTAGTACGTACATACGTATTCGAAAAATTTGGAGAATTTTCTAAGTTTGTTCGTCCAAATTGATGGTTAGGTGGTAAATTTGACTTTAACACGCCCGCATAAGAAGAGAAGACTGAACAAATTTGATCTGACGAAATAGTCTTCTGATTAGGGTATGTTTTCATTAAACTATCCACCACATTACGAGAAGAAAGAACCGAACAAAGATTAGGGTTAGAATTCAAAACTGTAGTGGGACTAGGGTTAGAATTTTCTCCAGGTAGGGACGAAGTTACTGCGGGTTGGGAGCCCTGGAGGTTACGCCTCCCGCAATCTGAAAATTCTGGCCGCTAGAATTTAGAGGAACAATATAGGAAACATTAGGTTGCGCCTGTTGATATTGCTCGTAGGACATAATTTGGAATGCCTGACCGCTAGCATCCATGAAAATATCTGGACGAGAACCGCGCCTTTGGGTATTTCCACGATTACCCCTGGAACCACGAGAAGTATTTCGAGACCAATTGTTATTATCACTGTTGTTCCAATTTGAGCGCGAATTTTGATTCCAATTTTGGTTTTGGTAGTTGCCGCGGTTATTGCCACGGAAATTACCACGTCCACGACCGCGCCGAAAATTTGAATCGTCTCGATTGGTACGCAGGGCACAATTTGAAGCTATATGTCCAAAATTTCCGCATTCGTAACAAGTCACATTACTGAGATCACGCGGGGACTGAGGAGATCGCTGGTTAGAATTCTGCTGCTGGGCTGGCGGAGACGTAGATGGCGTAGCTTGGGCGGCAGCAACTGTAGTAAATTCGGTAGAAGTAGAAGCCTTCACACTACAAATTTGAGCTTCCGTTTTGCCTGCTTTGACGGCTTCCAAATCGATTTCCAACTGCGCATTTTTGAGCTTCATATCCAAAAGTTGGGACTGCAGTTTGCATAATTTTTCATCCTGTTCCGAGTTTTCAGCGGTAGAAACACTACAGACCTTTGCTTTCATCTTTGATTCCTTCTTGGAAGTGGAAGGGGAGGTCGACGAGTCTAGAGTTTGTTCCTCCTCCAACCGCGAAAGCTGAATCACAATTTTTCGCAATTTTTCCATGTTCTGTCCCCAACATTCCAAGTCAGCTAGGAGGGAGACACCCAAGGTTTTCAATTCAGAACGGAGGCCTTTTCTAAGCTGTTCAAAAATGTTCACTGCCCTTCCGTTTTCAGTCTCATTCGGGAAAGCCTTTCGGGCAAGAATTTCCAAGTCAGCGGCGAAATCTTGTACCTTTTCATCCTCTTTTTGAATACGTACATAGAAATTTCTCGAATGTTCAGCCGCTGTCCTTGTCACAGGTTCGTACAAAAGCTTCAGAAGTTTGACTAATTCTTCATACGTATCTGGAAGTCCAAGAGAAGAAAGTCGATGAAGGACAGTTTCCCCAATTTTAGCCAACAATAGGGAACGTTTCTTCTCCCCAGGGATTTCATGAGCACGAATAATTGCTTCAAAACTTGTGATCCAATCGTCTGGAGTCAACGTAGTTTCTCTACCGTTGTAGGGACTCAGACTCTTAAAAAGCGCGATATAAGTTTTGATATCCGCCATATTTTGCAAATGCTGCCGATGCTGAGCTCTAGTTACTACCGGAATGATTTGAGCGCGTAGTTCAGCAAATTGATCAAAAATGTTATCCCAGTTTTCTCTATGCCTTAGCAAACGTTCTTGCGCAGAATTATCGATTGTCGAAATTTTTCGCAAAAACTGGGAAAAAGTCGTCCAAAAATGAGAAAAATCGTCGCAAAATATCAGAAAACGCTCGTACAATTTATCTACGCCTTTAGTTGAGGTCGTAGATGATATTCCAAAACAAAAAGTTCAAAAATGTACGCAAAAATAAAAATTGTCAAAAATCAGTAGCAAGGACGCATACAAAAAAAATGTCAAATCTTGTCCAAATTTGCTGAAAATATGATAGAATCGTGGCAAAAGACTCAACAAACGATTCTACGGCTCGTGCTACCGTCGTTCCAAGAAAAAAAATCCAGAAATTGGGAGTTATCAGAAAAAACACACAAGGGGGCACGCCGACAAGAAAAGCAAAAATCAAAAATTCCGGCGAAAATATGGAAAATCTGGGCAAAGCCTAGCAATTCTAGCGTGGTTATGCTCTACGTTCGTGGATTTAACCGTAGATTTGGACAAAATTAGTCTAATCGTTCAAAAGTAAAAATCAACTATAATGGGGTCAAAGACCAAAAATTGAAAAATCGGTCGATTTGGGTCAAAAACACAAAAAATCTAGGAATCCTCGGAATCTGCAGCTAGGGTACGTTCTACGACCGTAGTTTTAGTCGTAGAGATGCTCAAAACCAACAAAAACACTCCAAATTGAAAAATCACTAGGGGGGGCACCGCGACTGAAAATATGAAAAATCGGAAAATCGGTGCCAAAATGGAAAATTTTTCCAAAATTTGGACAAAATCTGGTATTTTTGTGCTCAGAAACGAGTGGAGCACCTACTGAAACCTATGGGGGGGTCCAAATACCAAATTCCAAAAATTAGCTCAAAAATGACTATGTCCGAATCTCAAAAAAAAATTTTGACAGGGGGGGTTTTTTGAAAATTGGTCATTTTCCGGAAAATCTTCGAATTATAGGTCTGGCGTGATGGCGTTGATGATATACAATCGTTATTAGCCCTTGAAACTAGAAAAATCGGCCAAAAATTAAATTTTTCGTCGATTTTTAGGTGAAAATTGGCGATTTTAGGTCAAAATCGATTTTTATCTTTTTTGAACCGAAATCGAAATTTTGATGGGGGACACGTTTATCACAGCTTGTTTACCACCTAATAGTGCTAAAATGACCAAAAATCGGATTCCAAAGAGCTTTTACAGAAAAATGGAGGCCTACGAAAATTCGATTTTTATGTACGTAATCGACAGTTCAAAATCAAAATGGGGGTCCTAGAAAAAATTCTGTCGATTTAAATTTTGAAAATTCCTACTGGGGGGTACAGAAAAACACGGAGAATTCATTTCTGACCACTATAGAAAATTTCAGTGGGGGGGTCCAAAAATTTCTAAGTTTTTGGACTCAAAAAAAAATTTTGAAAATGGGGTCCTTAGGGGTGGACCAAAAATATCCCTAAACTAAAAATATCAGGCTAGCGCGTTACTACGGCGTAGGGGGGCCTATTTAGAAACAAATAAACCAAAATTTTGATAAATTTGAAGAGGGGGGAACCTGAAATTCACAATTTAGAAACCTAAATTTATAATTAGTTTATGGCTTTTATAGCAGCCCTGGGAGTCAACCAGGTAGGCGTTGCTGCTTAAATTATAATTAATTTAAATTATAAAATTACCTAGCCTAAATTTTGAATGGTGTCGTGTTCACCAAAAAGTGAACCCTTCACCTCTCAACTCAAATCTCCCCCAAATTCTGATGTGAATTCCGGAGCCCAAGGGGGGGTGGGGGGGTGGCTAAAATTTCCCTAAAAACGGCTCAAAAAATTCGTAGAGTGCCCTCAAAGCCTCCCCAATGGATTTCCGGAGGGGGGGAGTCGGTCCCCAAAATTTTCTGGGTGGGGTCGGTCAGCAGTGAAGTCGGGGAGTTCCCCCGACCACGGTTTCCAAGGCAAAATCTGAATAGCTATGTACTAGCTTGCTCATCTCAATAATTTGACAAATTAAAAGCAAGGACTAAACTCAATAAAAACTAATGAAAACTAATCAAAACTAATTATTTACACGAAAAATAAATAAGAAAAATCAAAAATTTCAAAATTTCGCAAAATTGCAAAAATTTGAAAATTCGAAATTTTCGTCGAAAATGTGATGGTCAACCAGACAGAGTCAAACTGTTCACGGTCGCCATATGTGAAATTCCTACCTCAGCTGCCTGGACCTGGGTAGAAATCTAGAGGCGGAGCGACTACAGGTTCCTAGACCGGGCCTATTCTAATAATTTACCTAAATTCTACCTACCTAACTAACAACTAAAGTCCTTACCAAACTACGATCGCGAGGAGTAGATTACAAGACTTTACCGGCATAAAAATAAATCATACGATGAATATAAAGAAATACAGACTAGGGGCAACCACTCCACAGACGAACAACCAACAAACTGAACTTATGGATCAGATCTAGCTGATCAAAGTAGCTAACAGACTAAAGACTGTACAAACAGCAACCATCAATTTTAGTGTTTGTTTTTAAGATAAGTTGCAACACTTGTTTTTAGTTGATTCTCAACAGAAACAATTACTAATTTTAAACTGTACTTTATCTCTGATCCTGTGTTATATATTGTTGTCACAGTTTAAACATGCATTCGGTTCAAAAATATTTTCACTGGCAGAGCAAGAAATGGTTGGTGGCTGCTTGCTTCTTATCCAACAAAATCAATGATGAACAGAAAAATGGATCAAATACCTGGAAGCAAGGACAGGGAAGCTGTCACCATCTGCAGAGCTTAATTACTCCTGAAAAGCCTACGTCTGCTCAAATAATGAACGCGTTAAATCCACACATTCAAATTGCATGCCAACACTCTGGGGTGCAGGCGGGGAACATTTGGCTTAGTCTCCGGGTCCGGACGTTTCTGAAAGACCACTGGTCTATTGCTAACTTTGCACTGAGATATACATTTCTAGGTTGTCTGGCCAGGAAGACTTATTGGCGTGTTTTGGCTGAAAGATACACACAATTAAATCTAATATTTTAGCTTTAATAGACCATGGAAACGAAGGAATGAAGCGCTACTTTAGGAAATGGCTAGCCGCGGTTGTGAAAATCAAACCAAGCACCGGAAAGTTGAATCCTTGTTTCAGATGAAACTGGCAGCACTCATTTTCAAGATAATAAAAACGCTCTTCCGTCCTTGGTTTCTTCTTCTTGGCCCACCAGCCCTGGTAGAAGCGCTACAGTATGACAGTGGGTATGATCGCTGTTATCAAAGCAAAACTTTGAATGCACTTTAAATGTTGGTGAAATTAGTAGACCACTTATAGATGTTTGGATTTCTGTTCCTACTGTTTCTATTTTAAGAAATCCATTATCTTTAAACTTATTCAATGAATAAGATTTCACATTTTATTTCACCTGGCATTCCTTACCGGTGGGTGTATTATAGATATCCACGAATAGAATGAGATTAAGATTAGTTTTCATAGCTTTTCTGTAGTTCGTTATTTTCCGAGTAAGTTTCTACTTTGTTGTTCTGGAAATTTTATAATTCAAGCTTAACCTACTTAAAAAAGTGAAAGCTTCCAGCTTCATGTCGAAAAAAAAATTAAGTGATTTTAAATTTTTTGGTACTTTGTTTACAAACATTAACAGTATTTCTAAAGCAGGAACGCTTCAGCACTGCAATTGAGTTATTACTTCAATAGCCAATTGATAGTAGGCACTAGGCATACATTAACAAACTGATTCCTGAGGGGGTCCTGCACCTATTTTAGACACCTAGTATTTCCTCCAAATTGGGGGGGTACCAAAAAGTCAAGAGTTTAGGTGATTTTCATCAATATCCAGGCATAAATGTACAGTTTAGAGCCCTTTTATGCGATCAAAGACTCCTGTAGAAACTACAGGAATTCTTGTAGTTTTCTACAAAAGTGCTCCTGTGCGTTCAGTCACTGGCGGAGTTTCCTGTATTTTCCACAAAACTAACTTGTATTTTCTACCGGCCTCTCAAGTAGTAAAAATTATAGGAATTTCCTGTAGAAAATACTAAGGAAACCTGTAGTTTTTATTACAGGAGTTTCCTCCAGAAAAGAAACTTGTAGTTTTGTTCGACTTTTTTGACAATCCGAAATCAGATACCAAACGTGTAGTTTTTACAAGACAAACCGGAGCGACCTGTTATTTCAAAAAGAGGGGGGATAGGTGCGGCTGGCGGCCGCTCCCAAAATATTTTCGGCAGGGAGCGGCCGTTACAAAAAAATCACCCACGGGGTGTTGAAAGACTAAAAATTTGAAAAAGTTCAAAAATTTCAGTCTTCAAAAATTGTGACCACTGTCGCCCTTATATACGCAGTTTGCGTTATCAGCGTATCGAGTACTTTCCTGTAGAGTAAACCTGTAAACCAGTGAAAACTACAGGTTTCATTTGTATTGAATACTAATCTTAATCCATTCTACCAAAGTATATTCTGTAAATACTGCCAAGGATGCCCTGTAGAAATTACAAGAGTTCACCTGTATTTTCTGCAAAAGCTTTTGTATTTATCATCTACAAAAGTGATTCCTGTAGTTTCTACTTCTTCTACTCTTCTTTCTGGAATAGTGCCTGTAACTAAATTGCAACTCAAACTAATTACCACATTTCTGATGAACAAATTAGATTGGAATAGTTAAATAGGTAACTTTCGACGTTATTTTTTGATTAGCCTTTTCTATCATGCTTTTTCTACTGGTCACAGGTAGCTCGGAATAGACACTGCTCAATAAATGCCATACTAAAACACAGAAAATTGATTCATAGTTCAATTCATCTGCAATATTCACATTTAATACCTACTATTTATTATAATATTTTCTTATGACGTAAAACCAACCCAGACTATTATTTCATGATAATCGAATATCCTTAGTACAGAATGAAGGTGAGAGCCAGGTGATATTTTTGTGATCTCATGTGATCCCTTCTATTCAATAGGATAAGAGCTAAGCAGACATTTTCATCTTGTTTCCAAGACAATCCTTTGGAAATTGAGGATTCATTTAGCTCTTAGTTCTGAAACAATTCTTTGCACTTCAACAGAATGTCTGTTTAGCCTCATCCCTATCTCTTTGATTAGACAGATCTCTCCGTTCAATCTGTAGGCTTCTCTATCTCTTTTTCCCTCTCTTATAGGCAAATGATAACCTCATGGAACCTGGCTTTTTGAACGGATTCTACCCTCAGAGAATAACTTATAGAAGAGCTCAAGCTAGAAAATCACAAATACAGATAAATTACAACTTATTGCAAAGCTCCGAAACAGGATGCAAAGAGGTAGATAATCCATGCGATGGCAAAACAGAATTATATATATATATATATATATATATATATATATATATATATATATATATATATATATATATACATGGGTTCCCCTAGACATAGTTCGTGACATCGCTCAAACTGTACACATACACCACATATACATACATGTATCCCGTCATGACATCGCTCACACTGTACACACATATACACATATACATACATGTATCCCGCCATGACATCGTTCGTGACATCGCTCACACTGTACACACATATACACATATACATACATGTATCCCGCCATGACATCGTTCGTGACATCGCTCACACTGTACACACATATACACATATACATACATGTATCCCGCCATGACATCGTTCGTGACATCGCTGACACTGTACACACATATACACATATACATACATGTATCCCGCCATGACATCGTTCGTGACATCGCTCACACTGTACACACATATACACATATACATACATGTATCCCGCCATGACATCATTCGTGACATCGCTCACATTGTACACACATATACACATATACATACATGTATCCCGCCATGACATCGTTCGTGACATCGCTCACACTGTCCACGCATATACACATATACATACATGTATCCCGCCATGACATCGTTCGTGACATCGCTCACATTGTACACACATATACACATATACATACATGTATCCCGCCATGACATCGTTCGTGACATCGCTCACACTGTCCACGCATATGCACATATACATACATGTATCCCGCCATGACATCGTTCGTGACATCGCTCACACTGTACACACATATACACATATACATACATGTATCCCGCCATGACATCATTCGTGACATCGCTCACATTGTACACACATATACACATATACATACATGTATCCCGCCATGACATCGTTCGTGACATCGCTCACACTGTACACACATATACACATATACATACATGTATCCCGCCATGACATCATTCGTGACATCGCTCACATTGTACACACATATACACATATACATACATGTATCCCGCCATGACATCGTTCGTGACATCGCTCACACTGTCCACACGTATATATATATATATATATATATATATACATATACATACATGTATCCCGCCATGACATCGTTCGTGACATCGCTCACACTGTACACACATATACATACATGGGTTTCGCTGAATGTGACTTTGTAATGTGAAAAACTGGGGGGGGGTATGATACGAACTGTACATACATTTTTGGACAATGTACACACCTGATGCCCTCGTGTACATACCTTCCCCGCCATATGTACATACCTACCTCTCCTGCCATCGCATGGAAGGGTTACCAAGAGATCAGTGCGAATGTAACGAGAGTGAGCTAAAAAATACTGCAAACTATGCTTTCCGAACGCAGTGAACCAATCTATATAATTGATTTAAAAAGCATGATTGAATAAATCAACACAGAAAAAAGTAAAACTTTTGCTGTGTTTCCAGGAAATAGTCTCTATTAAACTTTCGAAATGAATTTTTTCCTAAAAGGGCCGAAACCACATGTCAGTGGGAATTAGAATTTTACGCCAATTCCTCTTGTCACTCACAAAAACCTTATTGAAACCATCCGTTTGTCCATTTTTCTTTTCTTCATTTATAGTGTTCATTTTTCGAACCCTTATATAATTCGGCTTTAAATTTAAACTATTAGTAATTTGACGGTGTCACAGGGAAAATTCCCCCCCCCCCCGTGAAATAGTTTTCCCGGAAAATTTTCCCTAGGGATACCTATCTTTCCTCCCGGAATATTTTCCCTAGGGAGCTCCTTCCCCCTGAAAAATTTTCCTGGTGCAGTAATTGTTTTCTTGGATGCATTAATTTGTAGCAATCGTCAATTAAACTTTACAACTTTGTCCTTATTTTTACTGTAAACAATTGTTTTAGTATACGTATATTTCATTAGTCATTCTTTCCCACCATTTGGCATTGCTAAACTGAACTTAAGCGTCTTCTAAAAATGTCACTACAGTTTGGGAACGAATTCCAACTTAAGCTTGGTTCGATTGTGCCCGAGTGGCTCAATCGGTAGAGCGTTGGCCTAGACAGCCAAAGGTTGTGGGTTCGGTCCCCACCTCGGGCCCAAATTTTTCGGGTCGGAGGTGCTGTAGTGACAATCTTAGTTTCGTTTGTTCTTTCATTAAATTAAGATAATTGTGACAGCACAGTCGGTAAGAAGTCGGTAGTCAGGAGACCCAGGGAGTTGTCGTCTGTGTCACTACATATGTATGAAAGGGTCCTCAGCGAGGACACAGAACATTTGGAAAGATATTAGAGTAGTACAAATTACACTATTAGCTATTCCAACTATTTGATAATTTAGGTAATTAAAATAGTTGCAGAATTTAGATTATTATTCCGTACACCCGGAGTTCCAAAAAACATCCCCGTTTTTATAAGATAGCAAGTCAGAATACAAAAAACAGCAATACAGCCAGAATTTTCAAACTACAGTGTATAGCTATAACAAATGGGTCACAGTCATTTTGAGCCAATTTTGAGATTAGACTCAAAGTCTAAGGTTTTTAGGACTCCCGATTTCTTTGGTCTAAGCAACCTGGATTCGGCCCATTCCGATCCAAAGACACATCGAGCCGCATCGTTGGCATAAGATGTAACCCACCTGCCGATTCCTGTAGAAGAAAGATCAGCAAAGGCAGGAGGATTGCCAAGGAGAAGGCCTTTTGTTTCATTTAACTTAATTTTAGTTAATTTAGTTTTAGTTAATTTAGCTAATTTCCCATCAAACGCACTGATGGTTCAACTTCCGATGGAATATTGGCGAGTCTCTGGCGGTTTCGTTTCGTCTTTGTCTTTTTCCTTCTGAATTCCTTTCCTTTCCCTTTTCCTTTTCCTTGTTACGATCTAGCTTAACCGTACAGACACACATTTGGACAGCTGTCACATGTTGCGCTTTCGCGTTCAGCGTATAGCCTCTTCGTACCAACTAACTGTATAGAACCTAAAAGTTTCCTAACTCCAAAGGAGCTGCCCCAGTCTAAAGGCTGTCGGCTATAACGTTCTGGACACTACTGGTATTTGTTATTTACGTATCAGATTCCAAAATGTCTTCAGATATTTAATTTTCTTGAGAAAGCTAAAAAACTTAAAATTACCAACTCTTTTCGTGTTATTTCCGCTGGTTAGCAAAATTGACGTATTAACAAGGCATTTTCTCACCCTTCAAATACCCAGTATAAAGCATAATTCAACAGTTGTTTGTTTGTACACAGTAGCTAACACAACTAACTTCAATTAAATATAAAAGATCGGTGGAAAGTCCAATTATACTTTTGTGGTGGCATTCATCTAATTAGTATCAATTTCACAAAATTTTGTAAAAAATAAAGCATGAATCATATAGCTAAAAATAGTTACCCCGTCCAATGATGTCGTAAGCATTATTATTTTTATATGAAATTATATTCACTCGTCTGAGCTATTTAAGGAGATCTTATTTCTGTTTTTTGAGGAATATCATATAGAAGCTAGATAGTAGCCCACCGCAATGTTCTGTAAAAGCTGAAACGGCGGATTTGGGGTTCTTTTGCCGAGCTAGCAAGCGAAGGCGGACGAAATGGCTTCTCACTGTCGTTGGCGCAATAGCCATTAAGCCATTTCATGAGTGCATTTTTCTGATTTTCCCTTTATATCAGTCTGACTTAGAGAGGTTTCTTTCATATTTTTCATCGAAGCAAGGAAGGCGCAACAGCAGACTCGCTAATTAACTCATACTGAAACCATATATGGGACGTTCTCCCACTAAGGCATATCCAAATGCAGCTGATTTATCTTCTAAGCTCGTCGAAAATTGGGTGAATTGGCTTGCGTGCAGCAATTCTTGGCAATGAAATGCGTTTGGTACCCTAGAAGTTCCAAAGACAAGAAATATTCGGGCATATAGATTTTTGTTTATGTGGGGGATGTCTATCTTGTCTTGGCAATTTCTGATCTTGTCGTTATACTGTATTGAATTTTTGTAATAGTGGAGTTAGATATCCTAATAAATATAGACCAACTTATGCTTAATTAACTTAAAGAACTAGATGTTAAAACCATAGTTTCATTGCAATGACCTTACTGTTAGGTCCCTACTAGACACGGTAAGGGCTCCTGGCATGGAAGTAAATAGATGATTCCTCAATCATCAACTAATCAAACTACTAGTGATAGGCGTATGCTCGGAAAAAATCAGAAATCACGCTATAGGCGAAAAATACACATTGCTGTGTTTTGCTCCTATCTTTCAAAGTCCGCACGATTGTCAGTCCAGATGATTAATTGAACTCACCTTGCTAAGAAACGAAAACATTAAGTCATATAAAAAGCTAACTCTTTCCAGGCCTACTTAATGGCTCTTCCCCATGGCAATTTTTTTCCAATAAAACGCAGACAAATCTCCTTTTTTAATAAGTAGCTCCGTTTTGTGTGCCAGTTAGTCCTGAAAAAGACTATTTCCGACTTCTTATAATTAAGTGCTCCTAAATTGGAAGTGTATAACGTTTTTGGTCTTGGAGAGTTTACCATTTTGTGGTCAGCTGTTGTGTTTAGTGACTGCATCAGAATTTTACTTGTGAACCGGGTAAACTTTTTGCATTTCCAGTAAAATATAAATTTTTATTAGACTCGAGGCAGAAAAGACATTTTACATTCGGAAAATATTGGTAATTAATAAAAATAGAAGACTATGACATTTGGATAGCAGCGAACGCAAAGCTATTAACCTGACCTCAAGAAATCATAAGCAGCAATGCTAGTCTGAAATTAGACTACAGATACTTCTTGTGACAAGAAAGCATATATTAAATTGCAGGCTATGATTTGTTAAATTGGAGTTTTTAGCGACAAAAGTAGATTTACTCCCAGGCTTTCTGAAACAAGTGCAAAGCAAGACTTCATTATTGAGATAATTATATTTACATCCATATTATAAACCAGACTGGTTCATATTTATTAAATATGAATTATTCCATTCCAGCTTTTCTTTCCACTTGGTAGATTGCACCGCCTGGTCACAGAACTGCTATTCCTATACTACTTTCAGTTTTTTTGAAAATATTATTTTTAATATGCGTGGTTAAAACGAAGGGGGTACCCAGCGAAGCATATTTTATTGCTAATGAAGCGTTCCCGATCTCATGAGAAAGCAGGCGCGGATAATTGAAATATTTTTGCTCACAATTATAATTAGACCAACAGTGAATAAGTTCAGGTTATAACAGAAATGAGGTTTTAGTCACAATATCTTGCAGAATTTTCTGTTGTGCCTATTAGCACAACGTTTGCGGCACTAGGTTTGTTAATAAAACGAGTAAGATTTTATTGAACCAAATGAACAAATTATAGAAATAGTTTTCAGTAAAGTGTATTTATTAATTCGCTGGAATTATGTTTTGAGTGAGATGATCTCGTTCATGGTTAGATCACAGTTAATAAGATTAAAATTTATCTCAAAATCTCAAAATGTGTAACAGTTTGCGTAATGGATTTAAAACGATTGTAGCTATTTTGAGAACTCAAAATGGACACCGTAAAATTTAGTTGATGTCAATGTTAATTCTAATGTTAATGTTAAGCTAAAAATTTGGATTGACGACTCAAGTTTTTGTTCTTGTTCCCAATGAATACCCTAAGCCAGTATTTTCCGGTCTTGTCATCTATAAGCAATAAGCCTACTCAGGCTCAATCAAACGTCAAAATTCTAATCATCTTTGTGAATCACATCAAGATTTCAGGTGGTATGAGTTAGTGGAGTTTTTACACCTGGATCGTATTTGATTAACTTTTGCGTTTAAGGCCGCTTCATGTGGAAGTCAGCCAACCCTGCTGTCTATCCTTAACTGGTCGGTAAATGGGTACCACTGTGGTGGGAAGGTAATAGGAGTCTGTGTACTGGCGATGAAGGGTTGCAACCTGTCAACATTTGAGCAGGCTTCGGGCTGAGAATCTGAGATAGAAGCACCGGCACCCTATAACCTTATATAGGTTGGAGGTCTCTCTAGGGGTCACTTTACCGTTTTACCCTCGTAAAGATTTTGCTTTGATCTGTTCCATTCTATTCCAAAGTAGTCTGTTGAAATTTTTGGTAAAATTGACCATTTTAACACAAGCTTAAGTTTGAATTTCAATGTTTATCCCCTCTTCAGGTCTTGGGGGTTACAAGTAAAACTTAGGGTGGCTGCACTACAATCCTGCACATATTTTGTATCAAATTAGCATGACAGAACTTGGAGGTGGCTCTGAACTTAAAATTTAAGATTTGGGTGTTAGTCTACGTATGAATTCTAATATCAGGGATCTCCAAGCACGGTGTAGGCCAGCAACTAGAATTATTTTCAAGGCCTAGTTATATTGTCTTTTTTTCGGAAAGTGCAAATTTGTTACTAGCTTCTTGCAATTTGTTAGTGTCATCGGCCTTGACTCAAGAGCAAGTACACATCCGTAAGGAGTACACAAAGTCAAGTCTGCCGCAGAAACGTGACTGTAGCACAACGGCGTACCTAGTACATCCAACAATGTATTACTTATAAATCTCGACACACACGGCGAGTGAGTTCAACTGCAAACGCGATGCAGCTCATCGTCACAAAAGCATGTACTCAAATTCCGTAACAGGGGCAGGGATTCTGTATAATTCGAAAACAGATAACAAAATGCGCTGGGCTGCTCACATGCGTGATAAACATTTGAAAGTCATCCAGAGATTGTGAAAACAAGATCACGTCTAATTGTCTAAACTCATCGTCAACTCTATTGGTGGGGAGGGCTTAGAAACGACGTTGAATCCAGGATTCCCTACTTGTTTCCCTTGTCAAACAAACTACAAACAAGGCACCAATTCAAAGAACAAAATATAGAACATATAGACTGCAAAAACTTGCAATAGGATATTTTGCTATAAATAAGGTAAAGGTTGCCTCTGGAGAATTCTCCCACCCTTGCAGGGTATGGGGTGTCGGTGCTCATCCCCGGTCTTATTGCCCTTGCGCCAGGAGTGCTACCTCGAATGATGACTGCAACCGTGGTGGAGGGGCCATCTCCTCAAGGCAGATGCCCTACACAGTCTCCTGTTACCTTCCCACATTTTTGATACCCATTTATCGACCAATTAGGGATGGATAGCTGGGATGGCTAGAGACCACGGATTACCGATGCTTAGTCCCTTGCTCAAGGACATTTGTGAAAGCCTTGTGGCAGCGGGGATTCGACCCTAGGACTATCGGATCTAAAGTCGAACGTCCTGACTACTCGGCCGAAAGCGGCACCTTTTGTCATAGCCTCAGGATTTAGTTAGATAGTTTCGATTTCTGTTGGCATTGACTGACGACTAATTCCGAATGGCCTCAGGTGGCTGACATTAGCACAATTACATCGACCTAGGTGAAACGGTTAATTCCAATGGCTGACATAAGCACAATTACATCAATTTTATGGTTTTTGGATTAAATAGTGTTAATTAATTACTTAGCTTAAAAGAAGTGCATTAAATCCGGCACATTGTGCACGTGTTTAACGGCAATGCAAGCACTGTCCATGCGTAAAGCGTACTCTATAAACTAGTAATTCTAATGCTGTCTTTAATTTGTTGATAAATGTTTAGGTATTGAATGTCTGTACCATATCCGCTACTGGAAAGATACCTGAATTTAAGCAATGCCAGCTATTTTTGGCTAGTCTTTGGCTTGGAAAATTTTAATACCGAAAATCAATACATCAATAATCCGTATTTGGCAGATTTAATGGCCAGTAATCGAACCTTGACAGGATTTAATATTCCCGCTTCTGCCATCAGTTTTTTCTACACTTTGGTGGTATTTTTCGGATCTATTGGGAATCTGCTCCTAATCTTATCCGTCATTCGAAGCACGGATTTGCGATCAAATCCGCTGCATCTGTTTGTTGCTGCACTTTTGCTGAACGACTTTTTGACGTGCTCCCTGCTGGCAAGCACAGCACTGTATCTGGGTGTGTCTCTGCAGATAGCTGAGGAGATAAGCTGTGCTTTTCTGGGGATGACCTTTACCCTAGTCTGTACTTCGTCGGGTAATTTTATCCTATATGCTGCTCTGGAGCGGCTGCTAGTAATCAAATCCCCGCCATGGTATACCAAACTGTTTGCGAATGGAAAAACACGTGCTCAGATAACTACCACCTGGATGCTACAGATAGTAACCCACCTATTTCTGTACTATACGGGTATCGTAGGATACACAGAGTTGAGTCACGTTGCCTACTGTCTGATTAGGATACAGTTAAGTCGGTATGCCTTAACAGTGCTTTCGGTGCTGGCCTATATGGGATTACTGGTTGCCGTGATTTTTGCCTATGCATATGTACTTAGGGTGCCAGATAGTAACCAGGACTTTACCAGTGCAACTAAACAGCAGCTGGTTCCGGCGGTGCTCTACTTTGGTACCTGGACCCCCGTTATATTCCTACTGAAAACCCCCTGGACCCATCAGGTGCCCCCTGTTTTGGGATTTCTCTGCTTCGCATCGCTCTTCGCCAGTGCAACCATAAAACCCTACTACTATTTTTGGAAAAATCATACCTATCGAAAACAGCTTCGAAAGCTGCTGAAGCCTAAACAGTTGAACACTGTTGTGCCCTATGCTTGATTGCCAAATTTATTGACATATAATAGTGTATTTGTGATCTCAACTGAAACATAAAGATATATTTTAATTCTGAATCTTGTTAAACCTAAACTATTGCCTTTGCTAAGCCCTGGACCAGGGCAGTGCACGCTAAAGAATTCTTAATCCACTTATCGTAAAGAGTAGGACTCAGAGTTTCTGGCTTAAGATTCCTCACGGTGCACAACTATCGGGCTCGCTTATCAGATCCCACCTGCGGCGGGAGTAAGAACAGCGTTACAAACGATTTGCCTACATCAAGGACACCTATCCTCTACTCCTCTAGTTTGTCTTTTAAGTTGTAGCTGCTAAACTTAGGGCCTTTTCAAGAGAGGGTAGAGTAGAGTAGAGTAGAGTTTTAACAGTTTTAACTCGTTCTAACTCCATTCAAGCATAAGTTTCCTTCTTTTAGCTCTTTAACCGACGTCTTCCTCTCCTAGTTCTAGGCGGATGACTATCACCAAAGTACGAAGCTTACCTTCGACTCTAACCGCTAAACTATAGCTCCTGATACTAACTGTACATTTTATCCATTTATACGGACAGTTTATATTTCAAGAAAATTTTAGGACCCACTACGACTATCACCTATTTCCTCTGGGATAGAACCATGAGCTTTAGCATCATATTCTTAGACCTCTTATCGGTGATAGGAGCAGTCAACACAACCAAATTCTAATTTGTGCATATATTCCTAGCTATTCTATTGCGACCCTGCATAAATAAATAGCAGGCAAACCGATGTAACAGAGAGAAGCAAATTTAAAATATCATATTGTCAGTGATGTTCTCAACAACGCTTTTATGCTCAGTTTCAGTTTGTTTCAGTTTCAGCTCAAAATCATTCACCTTTAATCTTTTCATTCTAGTTTCAGTTTCACTTTCTGTTTCCGCTTCAACTCCAAAAATGTTAGTTTCAGTTTCAGTTCTGAAGCTTTGAGCACAAGAGTACATTGACAATAAATTTCAGGCGCCTCTGTAACTTGACTTGTTAAATACCTCGGTACATTTATGTAGTAATTATTTGTACGTACATTTGGCGTACATCCGCGACAGCTGGCTAATCCGATTCATCGGGCCCTAAATCCGGCTAACCAACCAGGCCTTAGGGAGGTCGGTGACTACAGACAGACGTCCTAGGAGAACATCGACAGATGAAGAATTACACAAATCTATTTGCCTTGCTATTGTTTTATTGGTTAACCGTAATAAATACAATATATAAATAAATAAATAATCTTGAATCAAGTACTGATATTTCAGAGCTGATACCACAGCATTGAAATTAGCAGTGCAATCAGGCCAGAAATGATCCAATGACTTAAAGGTTTCGCTTGGCTGCCTGAAATAATAATCAACAAATACAGAGTAAACAATCAAATGAATACGAAACAAAACATCCAATCAGCAATTTAAGCATCTGAGAAAGCTTATTTTACAGCCTCTGAATCTAGTTAAAACTCGTTGAGTGATTGCTGACAGATACAGCTCAACCATTAGCCACAAAAAGTCTAAATTTGCAGTCAAAGATTTGACTCTGCTGTATGTCGAACCACGGACCTTCAGTTCTGTAATATAATTATAATATATATAATATATAATAAAAATAATAATAATATAATACAATATATATATATATATATATTATGTACTCTTGCTATTAATTACAAGTGGTTCAGGCTAATTAGATAATTCCTTGAATTGAGTTTTCACAATTTCTAATCAGCAGGGAGGGAAATGAATTTTTATCTTTCACAATTTCTAATCAGCAGGGAGGGAAATGAATTTTTATCAAGAAACTAACCAATTTAAATATAAAAAGTTTTCTTCTTTTGTGCTTCAGTTTCAACCAAAATTCTACGTACATACCTCCTAAATAAACAGTGGTCGTCAGCGCAGGATTTGCCGTATCAGTTTCTGTATCTGAGGAAATCAACCGTGAAGCTGTATCTAAATCATCATTAAACTTAAATTTTAAACAGTTTGTTGTAGATAAACTTTAAATCTAAATTTAAACTTAACAATGTGATCAAGAAGACTAGGAGAAGTATAACTTATTTCCAGCCTATCGTGAACTAATCATGCAGACAGTACCACTTTACCTTACTCCATATTAGACTTATTACATTTTTTATGCAAAACTAAAGCCCATTTGGCTCTCATTACACAACTTTCAAAATTTTGGTAGCGGAAAAATTTTCACTCAGCAATTTTGGGGTCTTTTCCAGATTACCCCCCCCACCACTAAAAGTTCTTAAAACTCGACCAAATGAGCTGAAATTTGATGTAGGTGTTTTCGACCACGCTGAGTTCAAATATCGCAAAATTTTTCGATTTCGCGAAATTCGATTTTTTTCAATTTTTTTCGATTTCTAAGGGGGGGCAACGATAACCAAAAATTTTTTGTCTTTGATTTTGCTGAAAAGTTGTGGGAGGAGGGTGTTTTCTGGGTCGCAGAATACGAATCTGAAGTCCGTTTTTCGATTCAGGTTTTCGTTAGCTCGATATAAGTTAACGTTGTAAGCTAACGTTGTAAGCTTATGCTGAGCAAACGAAAAGCTGAATCGAAAAACAGACTTCAGATTCGTGTTCTGCGACCAAGAAAACCCCTATACACAACTTTTCAGCAAAGTCGAAGACAAAAATTTTTCGGTTATCCTTGGTCCCCCCTTAGAAATCGAAAAAAATTGAAAAAAATCGAATTTCGCGAAATCGAAAAATTTTGCGATATTTGAACTCAGCGTGGTCGAAAACACCTACATCAAATTTCAGCTCATTTGGTCGAGTTTTAAGAACTTTGAGTGATAATCTGGAAAAGACACCAATTTTGCAGTGTTTATGTCAGAGCCACCTTTGGGGGCAATGGTGAATGATACAAAACACTTTACAACAAACGCACTTATCTCTTTTGTGGACCCCAAGAGAACTAAAAAATATGCGAAAATGAGGAAGATCGGAGATTGACAAAAACCCCGACCCACCACCTCCAGCGCGAACGGGCATATACTTCAATATACTAATTAATAAATCTAAACCTATGTATTAAGCTGTCTCACAGTGACAGCAGTGCACTCTGATTTAGCAGCCTTTCTAAATTTTGATTAAATTTGCAAATTCAAATTTTAAAGTTAAAATTTAAAATCTAAAAAACCTACGGCATAAAGCTTCACAAGCTTCCTTGAATCTAAAATGAAGAATGTGGGAGTGGGAGTGGCCTTCGTGTGTCGCCTCACAAGCCTCATCCTGGCAGGAAAGACATTGACCGTTCTCGCATTTCCATCTCGGGGTCATACCTAAAATAAGTAAAATAACAAGAAATAAAGCAATGGATAAAACAATAAATAAAACAAACAATAAACACGATAAAACAATTGAATAAATGACTTAATAAAATGGTGTGGAAACTGTGACTTCCACCGGGGGAGAGGGTAAAAAACTAAGTAAAAAACTAAAAACCTAAAAAACTTAGGTAACTAAGTCGTGTACCTAAGGGCGCCATTTTCGGGTCACAAGTGCTGATTTGACTAATAAATTTCTTTGACGCCTCAATATTGTCACCCCAGTTTAGGTTTAATAACAAATACTCTGTTAGATTGATCAGTGATTCAGTTCTTTGTTTGACACTGTGCTCTTCTTTGACGACGCGGCATTTAAAGCTTAGAAGCTTAGAAGATACTTCTCAAAACGGATCCTTTGCACTTATTATGTGCAAAACTTTTGCCCAACTTGATATTTTAGTCGTCAAAAATGTCCAAAATGGTGAAAAAACACTCACCGCACCCCAATAAAGTACATATTTTTAATTTTTTACAAGCTTAAACCTGAATTTTCAAAAATACCGGGTCACCGGGTCAGTAAATAGTAACCCGGTTTCATCTCTGCTATGCAGGACACTGTAAAACACATGCTAAAAAGGGAAGCTTAATAGAATTAATGTTAATATTTTAAACTAATCTTACCAGTTGCAGAATTAACAATTATTAGAAATATGAAAGCAATATAAAAGCAATACACGAAATTCGACATTGCAGATAGTTAACTGTATACCAGCAAGAACTAGAGAAGCTGTGTTGAGTTGCTAAAAATGCTAATTTGCATAATTGCGCATGATCGTACAGCATACACTAGAAATTAAGGTTGCTGAAAAGCTGTGGATCTGGGACTTTTAAGAAGGGTAATGCTGGCCATGAGTAACCGTATTTCTAGTTGAGGATCAAATTGACAAGATCAGTTTCCAAACCACGGATATTCAAGATTTTCAAACTTTTTCAAGTTTCGTTCGCGGAGCTCACTTGGGCTTTTTGTTTTAACAGAATCATCCCAAAAGTTGTACATTACAGGCGAAAGAGTACGCTATAACCTGTAGAGAATCGCTAAGTCCCGCGGCGGTTTTCAGAAACAACATTTTCAGCAGGGGATTTTTGGTTTTGCAATTCGCGCCAAACTTGCGTCTTGCTAAATTTAAGTTGCGTCCCGCTAAGAACTTTTGCGTCCAGTAAACCTATAGGTTTTGCAGAAGTAATTATTGTTTTAGCGTGTTTTGTGAGAAAAAAATTTATTTTACGAAAATTACGATGCAGTGGCACTTTTTTAGTTTTTGAAAACATTCACCAGCCTACGAGAAATAAAGTCCTAAAAATTTCAAAATTAAATTTTGAACACAATACAGGCTAAAATCGAAAAACAAAAAAAGTGCCACTCCATTGGGTTAGTGTTTGTCTTTGAGCGAAATTTGAATTGTTTTCAAACGAACCCACTACCATTCTTTTTTATTACTCATTTGAAGCCGCTTGGTTGAGAAATGGATTCAGGAAAGCCGTTCCCGGTAATGGAAGCGCCCCCTTACCGTGGCGAATCCTTTTGGGCACATACTGTTTGTTGACTGCTCAAATCAGAATAAACTTTCCAAAATAAGTTCTTTTAGCATTGTAACACCCTCCACGCAATCCCGCTTCAAAATTCGACGTCTCCGTTCAGCGTTCAGGGCCGTTTTTGCCGATTTTTGACAATTAGACAGTCAGACAGACAGACAATTAGATTAATTAACTTTAATTCGTTCGAAAGATCTTGTTTAGCTCTGCATTTTTGCTTTCTGAAATGCCTTTCTAGGTTTTCGCCATCGTGAGATATAGCCGATTTTCTTATTTTGGGGTTGAAAACTTGTCATTTTGCAGAAATCAAATAATCCGCCATTTCTTGAGCTACGCAAGCCGTAAAATTAAACTACGGGTGTCATTTTGAAGGTCTCATCGAGGCCGGTTATCCGTGACATTATAATCTTCTAACTGCTATGTATCCCGTACGCTGCTATAGTAAACAAGTTATACCCCTTAAAAGGGGAATAATACCGCCGTAGAGTTTGGGATTTATGTGTTCAACGTTTTGTTTGTTTTCATCATACTGTTCTAGTGTACGGTGACGTTAGCTTTTGACTAGTTTCAACTCCCCGACGGGAGTATATTATTGCAATTTGCCACTGCCAATTGTGAAACTAAAATTATACCGGAAGAAGGATTCGATCTGTTTTCGGAACAGTGCCAAGCGGACACCCTAGCCACTACACTACTCTGACTACAGCGATTTTATCGAGTAAACTGCGAGAAAGAGAAAGTTATCATTTATCTATATACGTATGTTTATTTTAAACAATTTATTTTATCTAAATTCTGAAGCAAAGCAAACACTAATGAAATAAATACAGTGCAAGCGCAAAATCAGTCTTTGCACACGAAAATTGTAACATCAGTTTTAGCAATTTACTGATCTGTTAAAGCTCGGCCAATCAAGTGACAGGCAAATGACGCCCGATTTTCGGTAATATGAGAAAAGGCAGAGAGTGATGGTGTGCAAAACAATTTACAGGGCGTTGAAAATTAACTAAATTGATTAAAACTAAAGTAATGATGCTCTAAAAAATTTTAGAATCGTAGAAAAATTGTTGGAGCAAAAAAACCTGCGTAACAGGGACATGTGTTGAAAGATAGGACGGAAATCCTCCGCGCCAAGCAATTTACATGCAAAACATAGGAATTCAGATGGGTCAATGCATTACAAACGTCTACCGCCTCCGGCGGTATAAAAATGTAGT
>JASAND010019264.1:0-30905 GCA_030248195.1 Trissonchulus latispiculum
ATATAACTGTAAATAACTGGGCTTATTCTAGGGGAGGGCGTAAACACCCTTCCCCCCCCTCCCCCAAATCGTCCCCCCGAAAATTGCCCCCCCTCAAAAGTGGGTGCCCCTTTCAGTACCAAATTTTGCCCTGAAAAAAATCGCTCAGAAGGCCAAATTTTCAAAAATTTTTCCGTCTTCACCGGAGAGTTTTACTCAATTTTTGCCCTTTTCAACACTAAATCTATTTATTTTTGCGATAGTAATCAACGTTTACGGTGCATGCTAGAAAAATAGCGCTATTTTAGCATATTTTTAAACAAATTTTGCCCCCTCCCAAAAATTCCTTGTCTCTCGTAGTTTTGGGCGGGCCCCCCCCCAAGAGAAAATCCTTAGAATAAGCCCCGAGTCAGATTTGTATATTGTGTGCCTGAATGGGAAAATGGTTTCTGGGGTTCGTTAACTTTGGTGCGGTGCTAAGGACGGTTTGGTATATTGATAGAAAACATTCTGGTTTAGTTTCCATCGCGGACATAACACTTCAAAACTTTTCGCGCTTTCGGCGCGAAATTACCTTCATTTTTGTTTAATTTATCCTTATTTTAAATTTTAAACCTTTCAATAGCCACTTTTTAAGATTTTCAAAAATTTTCTCGCTGACGGCGTGGAGTTTACTCAGTTTTTTAGTTTAGTGAGGTAATTACTTAGGGCGACTTGCAGGTATCTGGGCTACAAAGCATCCCTAATATTATGTGTTTAGTATTATGTCAAGTGCTCTAAGCCTATAAAGCATAACTTTTGGCTTGCTTACTTACGTATATAAACTTTTACGTTAATTTCTTATGTTGCTCATTTCCTGTGTTAACGGGTTCCGTTTGGAGAATTCTCGTGTTTTTCTCAGTGCTTTCACGTGATTCGGATTTGGTCTAATCCCGGTTTTTCCGGAAAGGCTTCCCGGATTATTGGTCGGATATCCGGGGGAATATTAAGCAACAAATACGTGAATCTTTTTTCCTGGAATTCGATCTCTGGATTAGCTGTGGATTATATATACGTATATATGTACTGCTGTGCAGGCCTATGAATATTTAGCGGAAGAAATGTTTGACTAAGCTCTATAGAGACATTATTTTAATTATATTTCTTTTTTAATTAACAAAATATTCAGCTGGAATACTTCCTTGGAGGCGCTATTTTATCTGTTTAGCTGAATGGAAAGAATTTGGCATTTGAGGACAAATTGTCATTTGTTCTTTTCCACGCTATACGTATATAATTTTTAATTTTTTGTGAGATTTAGAACTTATGCTTAATGTTATATATTTATACAAATTTTACCTAGCCAAAATGATGGATATAGGTGTGGCAGGATTATGTTGTATTTCTTGTTTTTGTGCAATATATAGGGTATGTTAGGTCTCTTGGGATTGTACGTATGAAAGATCAAAAAGCTTATCTTGTTTCCTTTTTTGAGCAAATTTGGAACTTTGCAACAATTTTTTTGAAATAACCTGTCATCTCAGAGCTGTCCAGGCGGGTGACGTTTCAGGATTTAGCATTACCACGAAGCAACGAGTACATGTATCTATTTGAAGATTAACTGTTGCTAATAACAGCTATAAATCTTATTATCTGGCACATTGCTAATCTGTTAAGCCTAAGTAGTAGGCCGGGCAGATAGAGTTATCTAGGTTTCACCCCTGTCTTTTTTCAAAAATCTTCTTGCTTTTTTGGGTACCTAACTGTAGAATTCGGAAATTTGATTTTTACAGGTATATATATATACATATATACGTACGTACGTGCGTATATTTTTAGAACCCTCCATTTAGGTCTTGTTTTATAACTTATAATGTGCTGGCTGCTCAAAGGTTTCGCTTCGCCGACAGCCTAGAGAGAGTCACTGGAAAAAGTTTTTCTAATAGATAGATGTACGTATCTCCGTGTGTGCGTCAAATAGATTGCTATCAGCAAAAGGGTCTGGATTTTTCCTGACAAAGCAAAAAAGGATTTCTTTCGGAGCAGAAATCTCTGCTTTCGGCTAATTTCTGTGATCCCTGTTTCTGTTCCATTTTGAGGCCTCAGTTTTTTCCCTCGCAGTTAAAATTGCCAGGGGGTTTTTCCGTCCTAGCCGTTGGCTGTGTAATTAGTCGAGCTAATTAGGTGTTAATTAATAACATGTGCGTACGTATATATGTATATATATATAAGCTGCTCCTGGTTAAGAATTATAGCTATTGACCCCATTGTCTTTGTCTTGAGGAAAATTTAATGTAATAATAGTCTTGTACAGCTTTTTATTCCATAGAATATACGTAAGAAATTGCAGATTTGCAACCCAGTTTTTTAGTTGAATTTTCTGGATTCGTTTTCACGTTTTGTCGCTCTACTTAGTTTAATGGTTAAGCCTTTTAATATGGGATTTTCATTTTTTATTGCAAAATTTCATTTGCTTTTGCAGATTTAATTTTAATCCGGAGGAAATCTGGAATTCTGGGTTTCGTTCACGGAAAATCTAAATTTCTTTGCTTTTCGCCCATTTCTTATCGCAATCAAAATTTTGTTTCCACGATCAAATAGAGCTGGTCCCGCTGCACGTTTTTGCTCTACCAACCTTTAACCTTTTCACGACAGTGTACCAAATTCCGAAATTCCGGGATTTTACTTATTTTCTTAGCTTACTTTTTGGATTTATTGTAATTCTATTTAACTATTACAAACATATATATAATGCATTAAATTATGAAAATAATTATATATTTAACTGAAACAAAATAATCAGTAAGCACAATGCTTGAATTTGTAGACATCTTTAAGGGTCAATTATTGCTGTGCATTTATATAAACTGGTCTGCTGTTTTTGTATTAATTTATCTGCCCTCTTACAAAGGATTATCATCATCATGAGATGTCCAGTTGAGCTTTCGGTATTTGACGGACGTCATCGGGCAAAATCCCCGGCCCCTCTGGTCCAAATTCCGGACCACCAGTGTTCGTCGGAATTTGGGATGGATCGATTCGAATCCTCCGGTTCCGCGTCTTTCGCACACCGAATGGCTTGGCGAATTTTGCCGGCCGGACCCGGTCCAACAGTGCCCCGCAAAATTCCGTTTCCGGAAAAATCTGGGAATTCGAAACGACACGGCAACAGCAGCGGCACCTGGTGCGGCGTTTTTCGGAAACAGCATCATCGTGTATCTGCTGGGGAACTGACGTTTTGTGTAAGGTCATTACTAGAATTTTTTACTGAAGATTTCGGAATATTTTTAGGGGATTTATATATATATATAATCAGTAGATACGTATATATATATACGTATATATTTAGCATATAAAAGCATTAATGGTTGCCAGTAATAGAAAATTATTACGCAGTGCGGAAAGCACTAAACGTAGTTATATAGTTAGTATATATTTAGCATTTAGTATATACCTACGTACGTACTGTAGCTAGCAAGGGTGTGTGTGTGTGTGTGTAGTGTGTACATGTGCGTGTGTATCTATACCATAGTTCCAATGATATATATGTGCTTTATTTGCACCTTAAGTAGTGCACTACTGGTTTAGTTCTAAGCTTTTGATGAAGCTAGTCAAAAACAGATTGTGACAGTTCAACAAGTTGTAGCCATGCCAAAAAGATGTTAAGTAATATTACATAATGCTTACTTATGTATGTATGCTATGATTATTATATCTTGTTGCTTGGAGCTGATCTGTGTATTATTTAAGGGCACTACAAACCACTGAGACACGTCCTAGTTACGTATATACATACATTATTACATTATTAAGGATTAAGTACCTATAGCTTATCTTCTTGTCTACTAGTATATAATTTACTGTTACTGTGTAAACTGTAGGGCATAATTAAGGTTAGTTTGCTTGGCTCAAGTGTCCTGTTTTATTGATATCGTTTGGTGCTGTAATTGTATTGGGTAGCTGCGCAAGGAAATAATTGCTTTTTGCGAACTATACATTATATATATTAGTAGTGTATATATAACTATGGGTGGTTGATGAGCACGTACGTAAGTATTAATAAAGTATATATGTTATAAGTGGAAGCTGTTTCTTAAAACTGATGGCATTTATTGAGTGCTGTGCTTGTGCTGTACGTATATGTGGATGTGGATGTGTAAAGTGAATACTGCTGGATCTTCAAGCAAAAATGCAGTTCTTTTAATGAAGCATGCGTGGCTTAGTGGTAGGGCGCCCGGGCCCCAAAGCAGACATACCCTGGTTCAAATTCCCGTCACTGCCAAAATTTTATTTGTTGTCCCAGGTCCTTTCATGGTATGCTACGTTTCAAGTCCTCCAGTGGTCGCTTTAGCCAAGCGTTCAACCAAGTAGGAGGGGGAGTGTAGGGTTGGGAGGGGAGTCATTTTCAGGTCTCGGAATTTAAAGTAAAAGAAATTTTTGTAAGAAAAAACAGAAAAACACGTCGATTTTATACGAAAATTACCCAGAAAAATTATATTGTACAGTTGCAGCAGTAGAAACTTCCAACGGCTTTTGATTTCCCACCGCGCCCGCCCCCTTCCGGAATTTTTCCTGACTATGCTACTCGCTTGAGTGCATTTGTAAGATTGAAGAAAATGCTGAAAAATGTGTTCTTAAGTTTTTTTTAATTGTATATTTACATGATTTTTATTCAGCCCTTTTTTTGCTTTGTTTGTTTGCAGAAACGTGGCCGCTGGTGTGCCATGCACGTTCGCATTGCCTACGAGATCTACCACCGGCAGCAGGAGCTGAACCGCAACGCTATGGTGGCTGCGGCTCTCAAGGCTTCAGCCGCTTCTGCGGCGGCTGTGGCGGCCATAACTCAGGGATCCTCCTCCTCCTCCTCTGCTCAGAGTGCGGCTCCGCTCACAACCGCAACGGCTGTTCTGGCCTCTGATGGTGCGTTTTTGCGACAATTGCTGTACGTATGTCTCATCTCAGGACTAGAATTTGAGTCCTTGTGACTGCAGACGCAGGCGTTTTTCATTATTTCTTTATGATTATAAGTGTTGGATACTGGATATCCAGATATCGGGATAATTTTCAGGCTTAGATTTTGAATGGGCGGATAACCGCGGACTTCTGTTAATCCTACCTAAATAACCGGATATCCGGATACAAAAATATATATTCGGTGCCCGTCACTAAGTAGGCCTATTTGGGCAAAATCTAATAACTATGTACCCTATAATACAGGGTATTTTTAGGGATTTTTTCCGGGGGGGCCGGGGGGGGGGGGGGGGGGGGGAGAAATTGGCGAAGCCGGAAAATTTTTGAAAATTGGCTTATTTTTGGTAAAAATTTTGGCCTCCAAAAGATCCCGGGGGGGAAGCAAAAATCCCGGGAGGGGGCGATTTCGGGGGGGGGGAAGGCATTTTCGGTGGGGAGGTCAATTTCGGGGGCCCCCCGTCCCCCCCCCTGTAAAAATAACCTGTAATATAAATGATGGGAATTTAATAACTCTGGAATATTTTCCTAAACTTTTTCGTTGTTGCTCGCTTGCCAAATTTGCAATACAATAAATATTACTCAGCGTATTTAAAGTTGATAAAAACTCAATTTTGGCAAAAACTTGCCTTTTAAACTGTCAGTTTTTATCGTGAAATATTGTGATGGGCCCTTTTTTGTTTGTGTAACACTTCTATTGTAAAGGCTAGTAACAGCAACTTTGTATATATCCTATGTTTTACTTTATTTGCCAAATGCGCATGGCTGTCGTAAACAAAAAGAAAAAGTTAGTTTAATCTTTCAAATTTTACCCAATTTTTGATCTATTTAGCCGCAAGGCATTAGTAGAACGTCAAAGTGTTTTTCATTTCTTTGTAGCACGAGAACTGATTTTTTGTGTAATTTTTGTCAAACATTTTCGGTTTAATAAATTTGGACATTTTCACTTCCGAAATTTGCTAAAACCAGATAAAATCGTGGATGCTTTTTCCGTCAACAATCGAATTTTGGGCCCACATGGTAGGTGTAGTAAATAGGATATAATTAGTATATTGTTACTGTCCAGCAGAACCGGTTCTTTATGGCTAGTTGTCTTTGGTATTAACTTCGTTTTTAATTTCACAATTTACCATGACATATTATTTATATAATTAATTATTAATAAAATAATAATAATTATTAATTTATTTTATTTTATTTATATTATTTTAATTCATTATTTGGCCTGATTGTTTTTAGGTACCAGAAAAAGTGCCGCTGCAGACCGAGAGGCCCTGTTGGGAAATCGTCATGGCGGTTCCGCCTACCATGGGCTGTCCGGGTCCGGGTCCGGGTCCGTTACGGGTCCCTCCCCCCACTCTGGGTCCGGACCCCCCGGTCATCTGTCTAGGGGTGGAGTTCCGACCCCTGGCGCCTTTTCCTCGGGTCCCCCTTCCATTGGCAGTCCTGCCTCTGTCTATTCGGCAGGTTAGCCTCCTAGCTTCCTAGCTTCTTTCTTAGCTTATCAGCTATTGTAGACACAATTTTTGTTGGGGGAGGGGGGGTAGAAAAGTTGGCAGCATGTTTGTAAGAGGAAAAGAATTGTGCTGGCTGTCTGGGCTTTTTTGAGGTTATGAAAGCCGAGGTATAAATGGACCTAAAGTTTTAGCGATGAATTAGCATTTTCAGGTCGATTTTTTTGAAAATTTGACTTCGAAGCTATTGATCTATTTTATTTATAAGCTATATATTTATCTATTTATTTATTTATCTCTAATTTTAGGGGATCGTTCGGCTGCTTATCGGGAGAAGCATGCTCCATTTGGCTCTGGGAATCCATTACGGTACGGTTTCCGTTACGGTTTTAAATAACTAGAGTTTGTTTTGACTGTTTCACTTGTCGCCCCCCCCCTAATTTAAATGCAAATTAGTTTTGGGTTTGTGCGAAGAACACAAAACTTTTTCAAAATCTGTCTTGGGATTCGATCCCGCGACTTTCAGCTTCACGCGCTGACGCACTCTCCACTCGGCCACCATAGCACGAAGGTACACTTCAGTGAAATGAGCTGAAAACAGTCTAAATTCAAATCCGGTGTGTCAAGCAGGACCTTGGAAAGAAAGACATTTTAGAAAGGAAGAAGGAAATTAAAAAGAAATAAAATGTCACTACAGCCCCTGTCACCCGAAAACTTCAGGTGGGGAGTCGAACCCACAACCTTCTGCTTGATAGACCACTGCTCTATCAGTTCCTCCACCGAGACTAGGATGATTTGTATTCGAATCTACACTGAAAGTGACACATTTAGGAAGTCATGCGCGCCAGCACATAATACTGCATACAAACCTAAAAGTCCGTAATTTCATCTGACCGAACATTGAAACTTTAAATTGAAAATTAAAAATTCCAAGAACCCCCCCCCCCCCCAAGCGACCCCCTAAAATTGTGTTGTATGCGTCACTCTAACTGTGATTTTTGTGTCTGTTCTAGGGACGGTAGCAGTAGTAGCAGTGGCAGCGGTGTTCCTGGTGGCAGTGCCGCGTACG
This sequence comes from Trissonchulus latispiculum, assembly GCA_030248195.1. Lineage (NCBI taxonomy): Eukaryota > Metazoa > Nematoda > Enoplea > Enoplida > Ironidae > Trissonchulus > Trissonchulus latispiculum. The sequence goes on from JASAND010019264.1 coordinate 7,450, forward strand.
CTGCCGCTGCTATGGCGGCTGCGGCCGCTGCGGCTCGCTCACCAAATCCGGCCACTCCCTCCACCTCCACCTCCTCCTCCTCAGGCACTCTGACCAATGGAACCACTGCTCAACCGCACCACCACCATCATTCAAATCAGCCGCAGCCGCAGCACCAACACCATCAGCACCACAATCATCATCGCCAGCACGCTGCCGCAGCCGCGGTTAACGGAATGCTGATGCCGCAGCAGCACTCTACTGCGGCTGCGGCTCAACAGTCGGCACGTGATCGCTCTCGATCCCCGATGCGCCCCGGCGGCGGGGGAGCCACCGCAGCCACAGCTGCTCAGAGACATCATCAGCATTCCTCCATGAGTGGTGGTGCGGCCAAAGATCCTGTCACTGCGGCAGCATTGCGGAACAGTGCTGCCATGGCCGCAGTGGCACAGCAGCTGCATCATCCGCTCTACGGTGCCCTGGGCTCATCCGGTGGCACGCCCGGGCCGGGGCCCGGCCATGGCCAGTCCCCGCACACCCCGGCCCGAGACGATGGTCTGGCCCTGCGCCAGCAGGAACTGTTGCGAAGTGTGGCTGCTGCGGCCGCTGCGGCCCATGGTCGATCTCCGTCCTCAGGAGCCACCCCTTCCTCTGCCTCCGCAGCCGCCGCACATCATGATCTGAGACCCCCGTCTTCCTCCAGCAACCACCACCTGCTTCTGCCCGGTCAGTCAGCCGGCCGGTTCAACATGCTGCCCCTGACCCCGGCTGGCGGTACCGGGGGTACCACTCCCGGCCCTCCGCCAAACAGCGGACCCTCGCCCTACCCGCCTTCGGCTGTGGCTGCAGCCGCTGCGGCTGCGGCTGCCAGTGGCCTGCCGTTTAGCGGATCGGCCGCGGCCGCAGCCCAACTTCTGGACCCGGCGGCCGCCTTTCGCTCGGTCCTGGGCGGGCCGGGCGGTCCGGCCGGTGGCCCAACTCCCAGTCCTTCGGAGGCCCTTAGTCGCCATCTGGCCATGCAGAAAGCGGCGGCTGCAGCCTCCTCCAATCATATGGACGCTGCCACCCTCATGGACATGAAGCATCGTGAACAGCAGCTCATGATGCGGCTACAGCAACAACAGCAACAGCAACAGCAGCAACAACAGCACGGTGGTTCTGCGGCCGGTGGCGCATCGACCGCAGCGGCAGCCGCTACCCTGATGGAATGGGAGCGGCTGCTGAGCGCTGCGGCCAATGCGGGTGGTCGAATGGCCGCAGTTGCCACCTCGTCCGCATCCAGTGGCCCAGGTGCGGACCTGGCCAGCTCAGCACAGTTGGCCACTGCGGTCTGGCTTCAGCAACAACAACAGCAACAGCAACAACAACAGCACCTGCAATCCAGCGGGTATCCTCCCAGTCTGTCCGACCGTGAACGTGAACTGCGGCTCCTGTCTGAGGATCGCTATAAAGCTGCGGCTCTGTTTGGTGCCGCTGCGGCTGTTTCCGTCGGTGACCCTTTCGCCTATGCTCGTTTCAGTGCTGCGGCAGGTGTTCAGGCCGGTACGGCCGCAATGGGCCATAGCTATCCGGACGCTTTTCTGGCGGCTGCAGCACGCGGCAGCACGGCCCTGCCTACCTCGGTGGCCGGTGACTCTACCACAGGGGCCTCTCTAGCCCTTGGAGCTCACCACTTTGGCCTGTCACCCTATCTTCTGCCCCCTGGGGGTCCGGCGGCTAGTATGCTGGGCGTTGCCAATTCGTCCAATCCGATTGGTGCGGCGGGCAAATTGCCAAATTCCTTTGCCAGCAGCCTGGAACAACTGGCCCGACAAAAGGATGCCTTTCTGGGTGGACTGGGGGCCACTGGAGCTGCGGCTCATTTAAGTCATCATTCTAATAGATGATAGCTGGCGGCTGTCTGTTAACTGATATTTGATTAGTGAAATGGTATGTATTTGTTGTAATTAGTTAGTTGGTATTTATGCCAGGATTTGAACTGGATGCTCTGAGCAGGGTTTTGACTTAGGGGTCTGGGGCTGGTTTTTTTCGCTGTAAAGTGGTGATATTGATGCAAGAAAAGCTAACTTTCTTGATGTTGTTTAAAAATCGAGATTCTAATTATTTAATTAATGAGATTAATTATTTGGTTACACGTATATAACTGCTGGCGGCATTCTTGGATTGGTTGTGCTGTGTGTATGTTTGTGTTGGCAGTGCAGGAAAAGTACATAACAGACATGAGTGTGACAAAAATTATTTTCTAAGTAGATTGTTTGCATAAAGACAGACATCCTATTTAAATTTTAATTTTAAATTTAAATTTAAATTTAAAATTTAAAATTTAAATTTTTATTAAATCACGTAATTCTTAATATAAGAGTTTGTTACTAAAGCACGTACGTATGTATAGACCGTTGTTTCAGTGTTACTTTTAGTTACTGTTGTTTAATCTGTAGTTTTCCTGCATTCCAATTGTCTTTGACTTAGGAGTTTGTTTGTATTGGAAGACTGATAATTTGGTAATACCTGAAGCCTGATATAATTAATTATATATGGTGTTATATGCTGGTGTACGTATTATATAAATTTTTATGGTACACTGAAATGGCCATATTTACTTGTGTGTATATTTTCGGTCAACTTTTGTTTGGTCGGTTTCTTTCAAATTGTATATATATTTTTACATATCGTTATATTTTACAAATTGTAAATGTTGCGTGAGACAGTTATTCGCATGTGTAAATGTTTGATTGGAGTTGTTTTTATTATTTCATTTGGTTGTTTTTGCCTGTTCACTATTATATACTGTTTTGTTATATTGTAAAAAGTATTAGTGATTGTTTATTTTTGTTGTATAAGTTTGTTGTAAATATTATATTGTACTATTTTCTCAGTTTTGTTTGTGAATGTGATATTGTTGGCACCATTAAAAACTCGGATGCTCTTTAGTTTTAATTTAGGTAGCTAAAGATACGTGCTCTAGGAATGGTTTGGAGAAAGTGTAGATGTAGTTTACATTTTGAAGACGAGTTGTGTAAGGGAAGCAGACATAGGAAAGACGGATACGCCTGTAACGGGTTAGCATGTCTGCTCCGGAGTCAGAAGGGCCGTCGTGGTTCGAAACCCGGCTGGGCCAATTCTTTACTTTCAATAATGAGTGAAAAGCTGAATCTCCCTCTTCCCTTCTCTCTTCTAGGTCCTGGTTTCGTGGGTACAAGGGTGCCTGACGCCTCCCGTTTGGGCTTGTCCTCGGTTTCTTCTTGGTCCACCAGCCCTGGTAGAAGCGCTACATGTGGTACAGTGCAGAGTCCAATTGCTGTGCATAGTAACAATTTTGATCGGTATTGTCCGATATTCGGTATTTCCTGCCGATTGTAGCGACGACAAGCTTATTAATACCTAATTAATAATAATAATTTGTAGTTCAATTTTTTGCTTTAGTTTTAATGGTATTTGCAGAGTTGGAAGTGGGTTGCGGGTGCCCGCGGGTCGACTTTCAGGTCAGTGGGTTGGGTACCCGCGCGTCAGAGCGGATCAAGAGTTATTTTTGTTCACACCTTAGCACGCTAAATTTTTGGCTAACTTTACCAGAAAATTACAATTTATGTTAAATTTTCATTTTTCTCTAACTTTTGGCTGTTTGCATTGTGCGAAACCAATGTTGCCAGCTTATATACTACAACAACAGCCTGCAAATCTATCTTTCCTTAAAGAGCGTGAGCGGCTTCCAATCAATAACTATATATATAATATCAAGCTTGAAATTTCGACATAGTTCAAGGAGTGATGATCATTCCTAATTTTATTGATTCAAAAGTTCAAAACTTTGCCTAAAACACTTTTGCGATAGAATAGCATCCTCAGAACTAACGAAGACGAATATGAAATTTGATGAAGTTAGCTGTGAACGCCAAAGTTTTGTTTGAAAGTTTTAATACTTCACTGTGCACATTTTAAGGAACGTCGTCAATTGGAGGGGTCGTTTAAAACCCGGGGGAAAGTTGTAAACCGGTAAAAGTTGGTGGGGGGGGGGGTTTTTTTTTTTTTTTTAATTGGGGGGGTAGGGGGAGGGGGGGAGGGAAAAAAAAAAAAGTGGGGAAAAAAGAGGGGGGGGTGACAGCGTTAATTTTGATCGAAGCAGGCTATAGAGTACTTAAATATGCAAAAATGTCCGAGTGATGATCATTCCTAATTTTATTAATTCAAAAGTTCAAAACTGCCTAAAACACTTTTGCGATAAAATAGCATTCTCAGAACTAACGAAGGCGAATATGAAATTTGATGAAGTTAGCTGTGAACGCCAAAGTTTTGTTTGAAAGTTTTAATACTTCACTGTGCACATTTAAAAAGCGTTAATTTTGCTCGAGGCATGCTATAGAGTACTTAAATGTGCAAAAATGTCCAAACTTAAGAAGTGGGTCAAGTGGGTCGACGACATCTCAGTGGGTCGCGGGTACCCGCGAGTCACGAAATTTTTTTGGTCAGGGCTTATCCACTTGTAGGCTCACGGAGTGGCCCGTCAGTGGTGCTCTCCGCAGACCGCAGTCAAGAGGCGGAGAGACGAAGATCATGGACAGAAACATGATCCCCAAGCAAAACTACCTCTACCATACGGTTATTGGCACCGAAGCACCGCAGTCATGCCCAAGGCAGCAGCAGTCGTTAATCCGACTGCTGTTACCCCTCGCTTGGTAACAGCAACTATGATGGCGGAAAGCTGGTAGCCTGCTCTGCTCGGAAGGCAAGAGGGATTAAAAAAAGGCTGCAGAAGCGGAATCGATAAGGGAGGCCGAGCTCTGAGAAAGGATAGTTGAAAAATTGCGGTCTGAGAACTGAGAAGCTCTAAAATTCTTAATAATATGTAAATCAATGCTTAATTTTGGAAAAATCCAGTGCAGGTCTTAGCTTTTGGTATAAAATGGGGAATTGATCTGAGCTTGTTGATTGTTTTATTCAGATTGTCATAAAACATTATCATGACAAAAGACCCGGAGGGGGTGACCTTTTTCACCCCCCAAGCCTAGTATCAAAACCAGACCGTACCTCATCTTGCATTTTGGAGTTAAGCAATGAGTTTAATAAATAATATAGACTTAGCTTGTGAGTATCTGCCATTCTTTTTCCAACTTTTGGAATTGACATGTATTTGTCCACAGTTACCGGTCCTGTTTGTCTAAGCCATGGTGATATATCCTGTTTGCTACATTACCATACTCCACAGATTGGACATACACCAATTGCCTTAAGCGGTTCATCCAAAGAAAGCCATACCTTTCAAATTTTAGGCATTTCTGTATTCACGTTGATTGGGCTGTACAGTATATTATTACCTACAATTATTACTACTATTATTACCTACAATCATTATTACTATTATTACCTATATATATATACAACTAAGCGGTAACGAAAATAATAAAGTTCCTCGTCAGGAAAATAACTAAAACCAACTATATATATTTTGAAGTGAGAAGTTTTGTTTTGACTTTTAGCCACCGCATTAACAGGGTGCCGTAAGACTTTACCCAAAACGCCCATGTAGTAAGTAAATTTTTTTTATCGAGGTGCTCAGCATTGTTCAGGCACTCATTGAGGCCTATGGAATGCTGCCCTCCGCGGTCCGTTCAAAAAGGACAAGAGACGGAAAGGCGAAGGTCAAGGATAGAAAACTTGACCCCCAAGCAGTTCTGACGTACGGTTATTTCAGTCGCCCCCAGGACAACCTTTGTTGTGCCTGCCAACAGAGGTCGCCCCCAGCAGATCAACAGCGACTAGGATGGCGGAAATCTATTATCCCACTCGGAAGGGCAAGAGGGAAAACAATTGGCTGCAGAAGGGAGTCGGAGGGTAGGCCGAGTACTCAGACAGGAAAGTTGGAAAGTCTGATGAGGAGTGTCTAGAAGTAATGGTAAAATTAAGTTAACCTGAAACATGACCCTGTTACTGAAAATTGACATTTTCTTAGTGACTGAGCAACAGAAACAGACACGGAAGGACCTTTTCACCAGCCAAGCCTGTTTCTGTGCTGCTCAGACAAGGCTATACTTTATTACCGCTGATTTCTATGCAAGGGAAATTTCAACGAAATATCCTCTGATCAGCGTAGAGTTAGCAACTTTGACAACGCTTCCGAAGAGAGCCTTAGCTCTGAATAGCTCTGTAAGCGTAATTTCACAGAGTAGGGAGATGAAACAATGAAATATGTTCAATCAGCAATTTAAACATGTTGGCTTAAGCGCAGCCTAAACTTTAGAAGCACAGTCTTAAGCCTGGTTCTCACTGCCAAAGCTTTAAGTTTTAAGGTTTTAAGTTTTAAGGTTTTTAGTTTTAAGAAATTTAGTTTTAGCAAGGATTGATTCACACTGGAGTGCCAGTTTTAAGTTTTAACAGAGTGGGATGGCTCTAGCTGTCAATCAAAACGCTATGTTCTGCACTGAAATCCTTAAAACCAGTTTTAAGACTTGAACTATTTTCAAGTACAGTTTTAAGTTTTAAGGAGCTCTTAAAACTTAAAACTAAAAACTTAAAACTCAGTGTGAACACAGTCGCTTAAAACTTATAACCTTAAAACCTTAAAACTGAGTTTTAAGGCGTCAGTGTGAACCGGCCTTTAGCTGATAAGCTCAATACGTACCTAAACACGAAACCAGGGAACTATTCGTCCCAACTGACTCTATTTTATTCTTATTTTGCTTTTATAATGAGACGTGTTTGACTTAGCATTATAGACTCCTGGCTTGCTCCTGATATCTTGCAGCTACAGAACAGGCAACAGGGCATCATTTACTAGACGTCTTCCCCATGGTTTAATACCAATTGGAAACCATTTGACTGTTGACCATTAGCCTGTCCCTACAGTCGCTACTAGACTGTGGCCAACATTACTCCGCAGTGACTTTTAGATATAGATACATATGTCTAAGAAATAATAACAGAGCATGCTATGAGATTCCGAGCTACATAGTCAACTAAACGGGAGTTGCCTAATGCCTACCATGCCTGCCACAGCCAAAACCGCTCACAAGTAAAGAAAATATATAATTGCTAAGTTTAAGTTGAATGTCGACAACATTTATGAAGCTTTGACAAAACCTATGATTATTTAGCCTTAATGGTTTACTTAGAGCTGATCAGAAGTAATGAGATTAGAAAATTATGCCTCTCGACAGTTGAAATTATTGGTTCCAGAAGATCTAACTCTAGTTTCCCGTTTCCTCTATATTAATAAATTTAACAAAGTTCTAGAGTTAAAGTAAAAGAAAGGAAAGACATTGAAAAAAGCCACATGAGAGATTGCATCTACTACGCTACGGAGTGGTCGTGTCCTAAAAGTTAAGTTTAAAGTTTATTTTTTGGAATGTTAACATATTTGGTCAGGAATTTGTTTTTTGCCTGGAACTACTTGCTGAGAAGGATTTTGTGGCATAAAATATAGAATTTAACCCTTTCGTCAACTGGCCAATTTAAATAATTTAAAGCATCTGCTAATCCTTTGCTGATTGTTGCAAATGCTTTAAGATAATATGCTGCGAGAGCTTTAAAGAGAATGTTCGACGTATAAAATAAAAAATAGTGCTAACCTAACACAACTGATATCTGCTAGTTATCAGTATTTTTAAATTTAAGCCATAAAAGAAACCATAAGCATCTTTCAAATCTCACACTTGGAATAATCAATTTTGGATAAATACATACACTGGGAGTGGATCAGTTTTATCAAATATCGTGGAATATCTCACCCACAATGGGCAAGAATGGAAATCAACGTGGAATTATGGTGTGCTGTGCTTGGTATATGCAATAATTCGTTGGAATGGAAAACGAGCTAAGTCTATTTAGAGCTATGTTTGTGACTAGTATATTCGAGCTTTTAACAACTATTAAAATCTATTAAAACCTATTAAAAATAGCTAAAGGAAATGTGCATTGGTAAACGCCACTAGGTAGGCCAGATGTTAGTTGGGTTTTGACACTAGGCTTGGGGGGTGAAAAAGGTCCCCCTGGGTCTTTTGTCAACCTAAGTATGAAATTTAGATTAGGTTAGGAATAGCAAATGACTGCTGGAATTTGTAAAACTACGCTGCACATTAGGCTGATCAGATTGGGAGAATGTACCATCTGCACTATTCGGCCGCAAACTGAAATTTTGGATCCTAAGGATCCCTTAACAAAATTAATCAATTTTGACTTTAAAATTTACTGCGACTTTCAAATTTTTCTGGTGGCTATTGACTCCAGTGTTGTAAATCAAAAGAATATGGTGCAGACGTACCAGAATCCACCCCTCCCTCCCAATATGATTTCTTATGTGATGTCCGAGATTTGCAAGGAATTGGCCGTCTTGGAGGGGAAACCCTTCTTGGTGGAGCCAATGGGTGAGCACGAATGCACAGCTAGCAGCGTGTCCACTTCTGCTGCGGCAGTAGCCTTGATGACGCCTCGGATAATTGCAGAAAGCAATTATTCAGTGCCGGATTTTTCTCCCATCTCCTATTTTAAACAATAAAGTTGGATCCGGCACTACCCCTGCAGGCGAAAGCGACTGGGGTGTGGCACATAGCGAAAAAAAAAGAAAGGAAACTTATCTTTTAAGCGGCTACTTTCTCGTACGCAGGGGATCAGATCTCTCAGAGAAAATTTCTAGTAAGTAAATTAAAACATGTCAAAAAGTTTTTCGGAGCCGAAAGGCAGTTTACTAGAGGTCTTATATATTGACTATTCAAGAAACTTTAGAGACTGGAATACGTCTGGGCGTTCTCTTCTATGCATATTAACTAAGTTCTCTAGAGACTTGCTCTCGTATGGTTGCTCAAAAAAGATAAGTTAATCTTCATGTAATATTGATTTGATTTTCTTGCTACAGCTCACAGAGCTGGGTCGCTAAATATTACCTTTAAAGTCTAACGTTTAAGCTTTTAACCTTTAAGCTGATAAATAAACTAAAATGAAAAACGTGGGCGTCAGCGTCTTAACAGAAAACAAATTCAGCGTCTTACCACTTAACAGCAAAATGATTACATCGAGTTTTGTAAACGAAGTCTATTTCTGCTAAATGTGCTTGCATGGCTAGTTTTATTTGAGGTAAAGCAATGTGCTGAGCTCACTAATCAAGATCTTAGTATTGGTGGAAATTTCACACACCCAGCCATGGACCTGGAATACTGGATGCGGCTGGTAACTTTGCTCAAGGGCATCCAGACCAGATGACTTGTGATTGATACTAACTAATTTTTTTTAAATTATCGGAATATATCAAGAGAAGCAGATAGCTGACCAGGAAGCGTCTGTTCTAACTGCAGGCGGTTCCTGCAGTTGAGTCAGCGGAGTTTTATAAGTTCTTAGCTCATCAAATGTGTAGCAGATTATTTCTGTCGAGGTCTCCTTCACAGTTAGTTCTAATTAGAGAAGGAAGGGGATTCGTAGATAGGTGTTTTCTAGGAGTTTATGTATCCCGTATTTATGTCATGTATGGACGCTTCAGGCAAGTCTTAACGTTTATATATTAAACTGTACATTAAGTCAATAGTACTCAATAACGATAGATAACAGATATATATACTACTATGTGCTACAGACACATTCATACGAGTTCGGTGCATTCACTCGCTGACCACTCTGCCAGACTGATACTAGTATTCGGCGGGTGTCGTCAGTGGCTTACCGACATACTAGTTGCAGCTTTAGGTCTTTTGAACCCTCGGAGTGAAAAGGTATTGAAAAGCGTTTCTGCCCTGTGGTCCCATACACACACGTGTTGTTTAGTGTATGCATGCAATTAAAAACAAAGACAAAAAACAAAACATTTCCCCATTATATCATTAATATAATTATATCTATGGCCTGTGGCCAGTAAACTTCATCGAGTGCCAGGTGGCACATAATTATATCGGTGGCAAAAAGCCAGATTGCACAGAGGTTATTGCTAATTAAATCATACATATGCATACACTACTACATTATTGAAACGGTGGTTAATGAATAATTGTAACACAAAATTGGGGACTCTAGCTGTAAATTGGTCGAGGATGGTCTGACAGTTGATTGGGTGCCGGTAGAGACAGGGCGGGTTAAAAAAGTCTTGCTGTGTCTCTGTCGCATTATGTAACTCTTTTTTGTCATAAAAGAAATCTACATTAGGTGGACTTTCCAACTATCCTGTCTAAGTACTCGGCTTCCCCCTCGTCTCCCGTCTGCAGCCGGATTTTCCCCTTTTTAACCCTTCCGAGTGGGTTTACAGATTTCCGCCATCCTAGTCACTATTGATCTGCGGGGGGCAGCCACAGTCGCCAACCAGCACGACTATGGTTACCCTGGGCGTGACTGAAATAAGCGTACGTCAGTTCTGCTTGGGGATCATGTTTTCTATCCGTGATCTTCGTCTCTCCGCCTCTTGTCCACCTTATGGACCGCGGGGAGCAGCATGATAAAGGTCTCGAATGAGAACCTACATTGCTGGGCACCAAGTAAAAAAACTAAATTCTCTGTGTACCTTCAAAATTGTTTTTAGAAAAGTTAAACTACACATGCATACGAAAGAAACTTATCATTTTTGCGCCGCTAGTCTCCAGGTAGTAGTAGGTTGAATCGAGTCACGCAATTGCGACCCACTTCCAAGTCTGGGTATCTGTCCTAAGGAAAGCTCATGTCTCAACGGTTTCAAAGAAGAGAAACACATTTTAACTTGACTGAAAACTAGTTTTAATCCGCGTTGTAGGGATATCGCCATTGGTATTAGAAAAATCGAAGGTACCGAATGAAGCTGAAATAAATTCAGCTTTCCTTTGGAACCCAATTGCCCAAATCAAGGATATATAAGGAAAACAACATGGATTTGGAAAATGGAAACGTTTAATATTATAAAATGAAAATACAACGCACTAAATACCATAGAAAACCATATAGAAACGATAAAGCCAGGTTGACTAGCTACTGGATTGCATCTTGACAATAGAATTTGAACGGTTGAAATCAGGATTGAAAGATGTGAAGAAAAGTGTTCAGGATGAGGATTGAACCACCCCACAGACTTGGCTGCTCAGCAGTCGAGAAACCTACCACTCAGCCAATCCAGCACAATGTGTCTCTCGTTTGCTATGCTAATTTCAACGTTTCGAAGTTCACATGAAACACTATTTCACTCACGACAGTAGTAATGTGAAAGATTGAAATCAGGATTGAAAGATGTGAAGAAAAGTTTCCAGGTCAGGGATCGAACCGCCGAGCTTTGGCTTAGAAGTAAGAACGCTCTACCGCTTACACCACATCTCCGAACATTGAGACTAGGTTATTGCGCTAATTTCAACCCTTTCGCAGTCCACATGAAACGCTGGGCATTATTTCACAACAGTAGTACAAAACTGGCGGTTCAGCACCAGTGTGTCAGAAAGCGGCGCCGGCACTCCGGTTCCTTCCAGTTGATCCAGAAACTGCGATAATGCTTCAGATGACTCAGATCCGCCCGCAGTGGGATAAAGTCAGAAAACTGTAGAAAGTGATACAACTGTTGGTCTGCAGCGGATTCACTGAACTCGTAGTTGCTCTGGTTACAGTGCAGTTCAATGTTCAGTTGGCAAATGTGAATACCGGCCCGAGCCAGCTTTCCATCCCGTTCTAGGTCGGGGATCATTCGATACTCCGCGCCTTCGGCATCGATTATCATAAAATCGATCAGGGATAAGTGATACTTTTTCAGATAATCGACCAGCGGCATACTGGGAACGTCGCGATAGTCGTAGCGATTTTTGGCAGCATCGACCAGAACATAGGCCCGCATTGTGCCAAACCGATCCGAAACCGCGACTTCATCATAGGTTCCAATCTATTAAAATTAATTGATAATTAATAAGTTAAACATTAAACTAAAAATTAAATGTTGCAAAATGGAAGCTGCAAACTTTAATTGCTGCTTGCTCCGGCCACACTGACAGCTAATGAAATTTCTACTCTCGAACTACTAGTCGATTTCGATTGCACTGTAGATGCTTATGTTCTTGAAAGGGAGCATTTTTGGAATACATAATAATGCCCCAGGTACCTCAGATTGGCGCAACAACTGGGATAATATTAAAATCAGTTAATTACAATTTGTTCAAAAACATATCATATTTGATGTAACCGTATCCATTGCATCAAACTGAAGTCACCAATTTATAATGTGAATTTCAAAGGAAAATTCCATTAATCTACATTAAAATTAAAATTTTTGTCATCAAACCAGTTCCAACCTTTTCAAAAACTCTTCCCACACTAATCAGCGGATCAGCGCCGTACAGTTCGCACTGTGGCGCTCGTTTGAGGATGCTCTCTTCTGCCATGATATCATTTCCAATGCCAATGGTAACTCCCACACAGGAACCGCGAGGTTGACGTCGATAACTGGGTCGAAAATCAAACCAACCTAAATAGAAAAAATTGCCTCTGCCGGAAATCGAACCACGGACCTTTCGCTCTGCAGACAGAAGTGCTTATACCATCACACCGACACCACAGAACACAGAAGAGCCGTACCGTAAGAACGGATAGGTGTGACTAAGGATCTACAGATGTAACCGTGGAAATATAATAAAATCTAAAACGTTAACGCTTTCCATTTACAGGTTAATGTGAAATAATACTTTATGAATTTGAAAATAGAGTGATTAACTTTCACAACGCTTTGAGCTAATAATGCTAAGACAATTGTTGAGCTAATTTTAAACTCTAACTAACCCTTTGGCTCCAAAGTATTATTCACAAAAGTGTAGTCAAATTTGGCTCGATACGGATTGATACAGGTGAAAATAATAGAAGGCAATTGATACCAGACTCCCTTTTCTTTGGCAAATCTGGCCATACACCATCGCATACTCTCAAAGTCTGTAGTATTAAACTCTGAACACAGGTCGGCATTTTGGCTTAAGGGCCGTCGAGGTGTCACCTAAACAACAGGAATTTATAAAATTGTTTCAGAGCAAGAAATTTGTTTGAGACTTGGAACTTCACACCAGACTCAAAACTCCATAAAAAATTCATACGATTAAAACTGCTCCCTTATCCATAAGAAAGTTAAAAACATCAAAAAGTCGGCGGAAGTCGAACCCCGCCCAGCAAACTTCTGCTTGAAGCGCCTACGCTCACAATTAAAATGAGCCACAGAAGTTACAGCAGGATGAGCTAATACTAAATTCCAATCTTAACCAAAACCTTCTAAGGATTTTAAGAACATAAATTAACAGTTTGATTTCGCGCCTTCTCTTTAACCTTCTCCACTTGGTTTTGCTTAAAACTCCAACTTAATTTCCTTTGCTCTCTCGAACTGTTTTGTATCCTGCTCTAAAATTGCGATCTCGTTTCCTAAATCGATCTCATTGGAAGCTTTTGATCTCCGACTGAATGATCTCATCTCCGATGACCAATCATGCAGATATCTCAAGCGCTTACAATCATTGTTATTCCAAAGTTTTACTTTGTATGACCTCATACCTCAGCACGTCATTTGGCATACTTGAACACGCAACTTCTGTTCACGATTTGTTGGGAATCCGTTTCAAACAAACGGCTAAACGCTAAGTTTTTTCTTATTTCATTGTCACTTGTGTGTGGGAAGTATCTATAATTAGTTTTCCACTAAGCATAAGTCATACATAAAATGAATAGCACTGCACTGGACAGCAGACTTGGTGTAGTTTAGCGGCAGAGACAGAGGGAGAGAGCAGTTTTTGTGCCTCTAAAATTAATTGTTAAAAATACGAGATGCTCATACTGAAGCTAGAATATTTATGTCAAAACTACTGTATTTGTATAGAAATTTGTGTGAAGCAAAGCCAGTCTGCTGACGTTTTAGCGCTTAGGCAGCATTCCAAACTGGCAATTCTTTCGTACATTTTGAATTTTAGTGCTCATTGCAGACCGCAATTTTTCTTACTATCCTATCTAAGTGCTCGTCCACACCTTCATTCCCTTTCTGCAGCCTCTGTTTTTTCCCTTTCTTGCCTAACGAGCAGGCATTCTAGTTTTCCGCCTAGTTGCTATTGCCAAGCGGGGGGCAACTGCATTCGGTGGAACGAATGTAGCAGCTTTGGGAGTGACTGAAATAACCGTACGGTAGCTTGCTCGGGGATCACGTTTTCTGTCCGTGATCTTCTTCTCTCCGCCTCTTGACTGCGGTCTGCGGGGAGGACCATTTGCGGGCCACTAGGTGTGCCTAACAATGGTGGGCCAGAAGCAAAAAACCTTCTAAGTGTACGTACACTCAGAGGCATGCGCTTGTTTTGGCAATTAACGATATTTGCACTATTTCATTGGGTGTTTCTAGTTTCAGTGAGACTCCGGTAGGAGCTAATACTTATTGTATATTTCCTTCCTAAAACATTCCTGTAACTTTGCTGACTTCGTTCAATTAGATTTAGTCTATTGCCGATATTAAGATATATCATTTTTAACTTAAAATTGTCTTTAGCATTAATTCCCTACCTCAAACTCTTCCTTAAGTTGGAGATGGCGAAAACCGTACAGAAATAAAAGACAAAAAACGGCAATCCAGAACCACAAAAGCACGGAACGACCACAGATAGACAATCTTACTCCGCTGGCAGAATTGAGCAAATGCATCCTAAAAGTTAAACAATGATATTCAAGTTTCACTTAATCATGAATTAATGTAAGATGGTGCAAAATACAGATGTCCCCTATCTAACTATTTCACCCAAACTAGTTTGGGTGAAATATATAGGTCAAGTCTTTGAGTCAAGCGTAACTTGAATAACACCGAGAACCCGAAACAATCGGGCGAGACTGCAACCCACTGTCTCCTGCTTAACGCTCAAATGCTCTACCAACTGAGCCACAACTGTTCCTTTAGTGGAAAGACTCAGAATTCGCAACTCGGATCAGTTTAATGTGTACAACCAAGAGTTTATAATACCAAGAGTAAGACACTCAGCTCTTCCCAATAGAATAAGCATGCGAGATGCTCAAAACATTAAGGCCGAAATATCGGGGGGGCTTCTCAGCGTGTAAACATAGCACGCTGCCATTTTTCAAAAACCGGCGTTTTCGACAAATTAGGTACTATAACTTCAACTAGGAAAATTAGAAAAATTATTGTTGTACGATTTTCCTAGCTCAAGTTATAGCAGAGTTGTATGCGGGTCGCGGGTACCCGCGGGTACCCGCGGGGCGGGGCGGGGCGGACCGAATTTTACTACCCGCGCGGGCCGCGCGGGCGGATTTTGGCCTACTTTCCTCCTGGGATAATTTTGCTTTCTAGAAATTTCATACATTCCAAATCATATACAAAAGGAGGCAAATTTCAGATTTTTAACGACTATTTGACTTCGTTATACCATTCGATACCTTCAGCATGCACTTATCAGCGGATCGAAGATTAGCCTGTAGCTGTTGAGTAAACATATAAACCAGTGAAAACTACAGGTTTTATTTGTATTATGTTGAGTCTAACTTATAATCTATAATAGCAAAGTATCTCCGGAGAAAAATATCAACGATGTTCTGTAGAAATTATAAGTCGAAACTTATTTATCTTCTACAAACGTGAATCCTGTGGTTTCTACTTGAAGTTTTTTGAGAGTGTTTAGCACTGAAAGAGGGGGCCATCAAATTTGCCGAAATATCATTTTTAAAATATTAGCGCCTATTTTCATGGCGCAGAAACTGAATTTTTAGTTTAATTTCGGAACTTCGTGTGTTTGCACATAAATATAAATCCATGATTACGTCTTTACTGAAGTTCTACAGCAAAATGGGTTTTATCTCGATTAACCCCCCACCACCACTCAAAATCCTTAAAGCTTGATCAAATGAGCTAAAATTTGGTATGGGTATGTTTTCGACTACGCTGAGTTCAAATATCGCAAAATTTTTCGATTTCTAAGGGGGGACCATTAGGTAAACCGAAAAATTTTTGTGTTCGATTTTGCTGAATCTTCGACCTCGAATCTGAAGTCCGTTTTTCGATTCAGTTTTTCGTTAGCTTAATGTAAGCTAAAGTTTTAAGCTTAAGCTGCAAGCTTATGCTGAGCTAACGAAAGGCTGAATCGAAAAACAGACTTCAGATTCGAGCTCTACGACCCCGGAAACCCCTATATACAGCTTTTCAGCAAAATCGAAGACAAAAAATTTTTCGGTTTTTCTTCGTCCTCCCTTAGAAAGCGAAAAAATCTAATTTCGCGAAATCGAAAAATTTTGCAATATTTGAACTCATCATAGTCGAAACATGCCCATACCAAATTTTAGCTCATTTGGTTAAGCTTTAAGGATTTTGAGTGGTGAGGGGGAGGTAATCGAGATAAGACCCTAGGGCGTTATGGAGAAAACTGTCTGTTTGCTACGGTGCCGCCGCTTTCAAAACCAATTTTCGTTTTCATACAATTAACAGCTGGTTACTTAAGCTCGTTAAGTGCTGACATTCGCTGTCAAGGATATATGCGACAAACATTTGAAGAAATGAGCAAAATCCCTGCCCAAGAAATTTTTCATGGTGTACCCCTTTAGTTAAAGTGAAGCTAAGCTTTTGTTACCACTTTAAGAACAGAAAATTGGTAGACAACTAAGTTCAAATCAAACGCACAGAAAAATTTGCGGGATCCGGAAGTATCTTTCAAAATACATCAGGTTTGATGCTCAGGAACTACATAGGTAGCAATTTTTACGTGCGGTTACTTGCGGGCCGGATTGCGCGTGTGCGGGCCGCGGGCCGGAGTGTTGCGGGCCGGAAAAATCGGCCCGCATACAACTCTGAGTTATGGCAAGAGTACATAATAATAAGAGTGTGCCACTAAGCAAGCTCTATGTTATGAGAGCAAAAACTATGCGCTGCACGCTAACGCCCCCCCCCCCGCAAATTAGTGATGTGGATCGGATCGGATCGGCAGCTAAAATTTCAACCGATCCGATCCAGCAAAATTATTTGTCGATCCGATCCGATCCGATCCGGCGATCCGAAATGATTTCTTCAAAAAGCTAAGTGGAACTAGATTTAAAGTAGGTTTTGCCGTGTAAAACACACCTTACACACTATAGTTTCATTAAAATTTCTTTATCATTCCGAAATTCGCAATTCGAAAGCGTAATTCTACAAAATTATATAGATTATATAAGCAAATGAAGTAAAATTACTCAAAATAGTGCGCCAGATGATGATCGCGGCCTGCCTACCAAAATACAAATTTATCATTACCAAGTTAAGATAATACAAATTAAACATCTCAGCAGTTAAAACTACAATTTTGAGAATTAATTTCAGTTTGGATTAAAAAATTATTAACTTGATTTACCAGACACCGAAATTGAAGTTGTAATTTTTTGAATCGTCGATCAAACTGACATTTTTTCTCGGAAACTGAATCTGAAGCTGAAGTACCGGAAACGGACCAAAAACTTTAAAAACATTGCGGATGCGGAAAGTAAATTTTGAATGATCACAGAGTTTGACTTCGGGTTTTGGAATAAAGCCACAAAGAGATCAACCATAAAACTTCACTCCAAAATTCTGACAACAGTAAGCAACATTAATCACAGAGAGTTATGCATTAATTCATTAATTAATTAGTTTTTCATTACTACTTAGCAGCATAGTAACAGCGGGTCTTTATATATTCTTCACTTTGATGCCAGATGCATTGCATAAAATTACATAGTATGTAAAAGTGCTAAGTTGCTGTAATAAATTGCTATATACTGAATGCTAAGTTTGAGAGACCCAAAACCAAAATCAAATTTGGTCTATAGAAGGAAAATATTGTACTAGCAACGTACGAACCAAGCCGTGCAGCGATAGAAGTCAAGTTCAGTCACAAATATGACTCGGGTACGGTTTAATTTTGTGTGATATTGGGTAACAAGTCGGATCGCCGATCCGGCTGACTCAAGCGATCCGATCCAGACCGATCCAACACGTCTACCGATCCGATCCGATCCGGCCTCCGGATCGCGGATCGGATCGATTTTGCCGATCCGATCCACATCACTACCGCAAATCAGACCCTAGTGAACCCCCCCGCAAATCAGTACCTAGTCGAAGGGGTACGCTTACTCGCTCTATGTTTATGTGCTTAAGCTCGAAAACACAAGCAGTGCGTGCGCGAATTGTGTGCCTGCTTCGAGCTTTAGAACACAAACATAGCGCACGAAATTCTTTGAAGTGAAGGGTCTAATTTGTGGGGGGGGTGGGCCGTTAGCGAGCAGAGCATAGTTTTTGCTCTGATAACATAGAGTGTGCCTAGTAGCATACTCTTGTTATTATGTACTCTTGGTTATAGTATTTAATTTGTCGAAAACGCTGGTTTTTAAAAATATAAGCGTTGTATGTTTACATGCTGAGAAGCCCCCCCCCGATATTTCGGCCTTAATGTTTCGAGCATCTCGCATGCTTATTCTATTGGGAAGAGCTGAATGTCCTCCTCTTGGTATTATAAACTCTTGGTACAACTAAACTATCAAATTATAAAGGCGCAACTCTCAAGGCCTCCCACTGCAATAAATATAAATCCTCCTTTTGAAACAGCAGAGCCCAGCTTAGCGTTAACTTATTTATTTACGTAACTGCTTTTACTTCACGTGCACCCAAACTTTGTTTCTTTATTCTTGGAAAGGATGTGTATTAGCCCAGCTGAACTGTCAATTGTCTTTACTAATTTGCTAAATAATAATTAGTCCTTCCAAGTGGCCCTAGCTAGCAGTTAAAATTTGAATGCATTTCATTTCATAATTTCAAACGCCTAAATTAAAATTCTAATTCAACAGTGACACAGTGTAAAGGTTAATAGGAAAGAAAGAAGAAAGAAAGAAAGAAGCAAGATGAAAACGTTCACATTACGGCACAAGCATAGCCAATAGAATTTGAAATTCTGCCTGGCCACGCCTTCTGTGATAGGAAACAATTTTGATTCTGCGAGTTAAACTGAATTCAACTCTGCCTTGTGCTTGTGCTTGTGCCAGTTTTCAATAGTGTGAACCGGTTGTGCTTGTGCTTGTGCCTGTGCTTGTGCTTGTGCTTGTGCCCTAGTGTGAACCGGGCTTAACATCTCGGAAATTATTTGATGTAAAAAGCTGTTCAGAAGCTGTTGTGGGGCTGTTTTTATGGCGCACGCGAAAAACACCATCTTGACACAGGCAGACCTCAACGTTGCGAAGAAAATATTCAACAACCAAACGACATTAATGTTTAAAACTCGCTGAAATGTGTATAAAACTAATGGCAAGGGAGAGAATCGGAGAAATGGCCACAAAAGTGGACCCCCTCAGTAAGCCTGCAATGTGACGTCGACGAAATTTGAAGTCTTTATGCCAGCACTGCCCGAGGACAATTTTCGATAAGCTATGGCAGCCCTGTATAGGAGTGACTGCAGTCAGACGTTTTTCATTATTTCTTTATGAGAAGCCCAAGTAACACTCCCATAATCTCGGTTTATCACGCTTCCAAACAAAGAAGGCCAAATCATTAAGTCGGACGAGGCGAGCTAAGACGATCTACGCCCGTTTGCACCAACGTCAAGATTATCTCAAGCTTAAGCTAGAGATAATCTTCTAGTTCAGGATTGATTTAGCTGTAGCTTATCTCTAACTCTGAGTTAGAGATTATCTCCTGCACCAACCAAAATTAGGTCGAGATTATCCGATCAACAGCTTCAGCTCTAGATTATCTCGAGCTAAGGATTAACCAATCTGTGGTCAACTTTATATGGCATGTGATGAGCAGTTTCGTCAATTAAATTGGAACATTTCGTCTGTTTTACAGCATGACAATTTGAAATTTGAAGGCTATCTGTCGATTACAAAATATTATTTACTTGGGCGGCATCAGCCGGGAACATGTGCTTGACTATACATTATTGTTCAGTTTAAGCATTTTAAATAAAAAGGAAGGAAATTAAAATACAAGATATTATTGATTTAGATTTCAACGTTTAGATACGGATACATCAATAAATTCTTGGGCATTTTTTGTGTATAAACAATGTATATGTTACTAAGGTGTTTAAAAAACTAAAATGTTTTTTACTATATCGATGAAAGCGTCTTTACTCAAGTGTTGTTAACTATGGCGTCTATAAAGTACATATAAAAATGCTCAAAACGTGCTTCAAAATAGAAGAAATTTACACCAACGGCTCTAATTCAGGCATCTCTAATGGAAACCTCGAGATTATCCTGACTTAATCCTACTCAGAGGTAGGATTGAAATTTCAGTAGTTGGAGATTATCTCAAGCTCACGATTATCTTTAGCTTTAGTTGGCGCAATGTTCAGGGAAGATAATCTCCAGTTAATCTTGAGTTAATCTCGAGATAATCTGAAGCTCGAGATTATCTCTTTTGGTGCAATCCAGTGCTAATCTTTTAAATCAAACTTTATCCGGTGGGAGACCCAAAAATTCCGGTCGGTCAAAATTGCCATATATTAAACATTGTGAGAAACCATATTACTTTATCCAAACTGGCATTTTTAGGACTGAAAGCAAAATTAGCAGTTTTAAGGCAACAATGCTCATCACTATTTTTAGCTTAAAACAAGAGTTTCTAATAGGAAGAGTAAGACACTCAGCGGTTCCTAAAGTAATAAGCCTGCCGTTGGCTTAAATCACAGCATGGGACGGAGGCTTCTCAATCCAGCGTGTAAATTAAATACTATAACTTGAGCTTCAGCTTCAACTTCATGTTGCTTAAAAGAGAGCTTTTTAACGACATAAAAATTATATGGTTCGGTTCAGGCTATCTCTAAAAAACCTGACAATAAAACACTGTCCCAGGAAATACTAGGCTTTTCATTAATTCCTCAAAATATCCTATGCCCCCATCAACTATCCACTTTTTTGTTCAAGCTACTATCCTAATAAGTCGCTACTCTATTAGGTTAATGTATTGCTCAAGAGTTAACATTTAGCACAAGCCTTCAAATCGTCCTACGCTAGAAGCCAAAGACCACACCACCTTTAATATCACAAAATTACTGTGTAAGTTACTAGATAGGACAAAAACAACTTAGAAATGAAAACTAACTAAACAAAAATACAAAAGAGAAAACAAGGAGGAAAGTCATGAAAACGCCGGAAAAAATAACTAGAATATTGTTGCGTGAATTGAATACACACAGACATGGCAAATATGCACTGCTTGGTAGGAAAACTAATGCCCTAATAACAGAGACTTAACAAGACAGTAGACACATTGTTATCACTAAAAGGCTGCACACAAAATCTAAGCTTTATCAAAACAGGGTGCAAAACAACGTAACCGAGAAATATACATAAACGGTGATTTCAACAAAGGTAAAGGTAATCACACACTGAAAGCAAAGTATTACCTAAAGGTTTGCGTATCTAAATAAAAATCAACAGTCACACAAAATGTATATACGAAAGCAAAATTTGTACAGGGCAAGTAAGACTTACGATACAGCAATAAATATGCAAATCTATAGCTCTGGTTTGTTCCTAAGACTGTCCAAAAATCATTGTGTAACCAGTGAATTATTTGATGCAGTTGTCTATTACAATTTCAATCAAACTTAACTACCTACCTATTTAAAGATTTTAAATCGCTATTCTTCATCGGCTAAAGTTGCAGTTCCAAGTTGCACCTTTTGAAGCCCCGGCTGCACAAATGCTGCTTAGTCTTAAGCTTTTATGCGGTAAATATTATTATAGACTGGCTATTTTTGGGCCAAAATTCATGGGGTGAGGGGGGCGTTAGGGGGGACTCAAAGTTCCCACTAATCGGGATCAGCAAAAATGGGGGCATATTTTTGATGAAAAGTTTGCAAATTTCATAGTTTTTTGCCAAAAATCGCTAAAATGTCTGATGGTAGGTGTTAGGTCCAGCGAAGCCGAAAAATGTTTTGAAAATTTAGGGTAAAAAGGAAACATTTGGCAATTTTTTGGGTTCTGGAGGGGAGGTCGGAATTTATAGGGGGTTTTTATAGGGGCACCTCGAATGAGGGGGGGAGTCGCAACCCAGATAGATACTAGACAGTACCTACGTACACACAATTCCTACCAACAGCTACCATATTGAGCAATTATTACATAACAGACTATTACGTAATAACATATTACAAAGCACAAACACATTGACAAACAAAAACGCTAATACAGAATTATATATAGCGTATGTTTATGAACGAACGTAATAAGAATTTTGTAAAGTCGAAGCTTGTCAGGTGATACTATTTACACAAAACCAAATTTACTAAACTGCATACGTACAAAATAAGTTGTAATTAGTTTTCGTACCATAAAGACAGCACGCAGGATTCATAATGGAATAATGAAAAAAGCCGCCCCGCAATCGTTACCCTACCACAGACAGTGTCTTAAATCCTTCACGAATTCTCGCGTTAATTTCTTGCTCAAAACAACACATTTGTTTGGTCAACAGAAAGCTCAGAAATCCGCACCCATACCCGATTCCAAGCACAGAAACTAAACACAGACCACACATCATAATTCTGGCAACAGAACTTCCTCCAGCCTAAAACCAAAATTCATTTCACAAAGTTGAATCAAATCACTCCAAAAGTCAACTCCAAAAAGGGGGTTCACCAAGAGAGAGCGAGAGAGACTATGACATCGGTTTAGGCGTCTGACTGAGATACTTATAGACCACGGAAAAGTCCTTTCGACCCAGTCCACCCTGACACATCAGCCGGTACAGTTGGAAAGCCAGGGACCCTAAGGGGCTGGGCACCTGGTTGGCCCCGGCCGCTGCCTGGGCCATCCCCAAATCCTTGACCATCAACTGGGACAGGAATCCGCCCTCATAGTCCCGACTGGAGGGCGCGCCGTCCACCACACCCGGAACCGGGTTGTAGATCTCGGAGGACCAACAGCGGCCCGTGCTGGAGTTTAGGACGGTGGCCAGTAGGCCAGGGTCCAGGCCTAGCCTGAAACACAGCACCAACAATGCAGACAAGACACCACAAAGTGTACGGGCCAAGGGACACATCCTGGGGATCGCTGGAGTCCAGGCCCACAGTTTGGAGGAGAAATATTAATTAAATTAAATTAATTAATAGAAAATTTTTAGCTATTTTTCGCTGTCACTAATTGTATATGTTTTATGGAAAAAAATTAGGTCTGGACGTCCGGACGCCTTCTGGCGTGGATTTGACCCTCCCACTTCCAAAAATATGGATACGCCCCCCTGACACGGGCATATCCAGGATATTGAAAAATGGGGATAAACACTCCAAACATAAAGCTTTTCCAAAAAAGACCAAATTTGCACTAAGATAGCAAAGACTTTCTTTTAGGAGACCAAAACAGCTAAGGGGGCCGCAGCCTTGGGCCCACCCTCAGACTACACCCCTAAACAAGGGGAAAAGAAAAACCATAGTTATTGCTATTGCCAGCAATCAGCAATGTAATGTACGACAACTAAAGTGCTATGTAAAAGAGCTATGCAATGTATGCAAAATAAATAAAATTAAAGTAAAATGTATGCTAAAAATGTTGGTTTTATATTATGTCCTGCTTTCGAAGAAACTTTTTTGGATTCATTA
>JASAND010019266.1:0-17309 GCA_030248195.1 Trissonchulus latispiculum
ACTTTATAAAACTTTTTAAAATATTTTTCACAACTTTTTTGCAAACTTTGTTCACAAACATTTTCAAGTTTATATAACTTTAAAAAACATCTGGTCATTGTTTCAGTTAGGATTACCAGTTATTTTAATAATTAGGTAAAAAACATCTGGGCTCCACCGGTGGCGGTGGCGGGTGTGCTGTGGCTGCGGGTGGTTTTAGATCCCCCCAGTAGCTTAGCCGTCTGATGAGATCCTTTGGCAAGGGTCGAAACGGTTTAGCTGTTGCCATGGCAACTGTTGCCATAGCAACGAATGCCTCCATTCTGGTAATGCGGTATAGTATAAATTAGAAGAACCCAGAGAAAAACCTCATTTGTGTTATTTTTCTTGGTTTAGAGCGGTCGGTTAATTTTCGCTCTGCTATGTGAAACTTTTAGATTTAGTAATTACATTTAATACAACTTTTTTGCTAGGTTTGGTAATTATATTTAACTACATTATAAAACTTTTTCCTACCTGTTGATTCCAAATCTTTTTCCAACCTGTTGATTCACTTTTCCAAAACTTCTTCCAACCTGTTGATTAACTTTTAACAACCTAACTTATAAAACTTTTTCCTACCTGTTGATTCACTTTTCCAAAACTTCTTCCAACCTGTTGATTCACTTTTTCTAAACTTTTAACAACTTTATTAAACTTTATCGCAACTTTAGGAAACTTTTTAACGACTTTATACAAAATGTTTGCTACTTTACAATTTTTTTCACAGCTTTTTTAAACTTTTTGCAGCTTTGCTGACAACTATTTGGACATTTATAAAACTTTTTTAAAACTTTTACAATTATCGAGTCAATTAATTATTTAAGTCAGGAGCATTCAACCTACAGCGGCACATCCAGAACGTTCACAATGAGGACTCTAAGCTAGAGGCCAGTACCGAGGGGAGTAGTGAATCGAGTTGTGGAGAGACATACCACACTGTTGATATTGGTGAATTTTGGGATAAACTGGTGAAACATTCTGAGCAAAAATATGTTAAAAGGATAGATAGATTAATGTCTGACTATCAGGCAGATGGACATGATGAGGATGAGGCAGAAATTGAAGCATACAATGAAGTTCGACCAAGAATTCGAGCTGACCTCAACAGAAGAATCTATTTCCATATCCTGCGCTGTAAAGCCTTTCTCAATGATCCAATTATTGAGGAAATTTTGGACAAACAAGCAGATTCTGAGCAAAAGTATTCTAGTGAAGAAGAAGCACTGAAGCGAGCTATTGAAAAGAACTCTGACATAAGCACTGTTGTGCTACCTGAAAAGGTAGCTGGTGGGCAAGCAAGCGAAAATAGTGTGCACAGTGATTGAACTGAACCAGCTAAGCTGGGAGTAGGCTTAAGCAGGTTTTAATACCGAGAATGCTTGTTGATGTTTGACGATTTAAAGGCTTACTGTTACATATTCTTTTTCGTACCTTTAGTTAGAACTACAAGTATCTTTTGTGCTCTTTAGTTTCTCTTGATTGCTGTTTTTGCTCATTGGTGCTCCTGGCTACTCTTCAGTTACTCCCAATTGCTCCCAATTTACTCCTTATTACTCACTATCTTGTTAAGATGAGTAGGTGGAATTTTGAGAATAGTGTAGGATATTTAAGGATACATTATGATAGTATGTTATGAACCTGAAATGTATAGAGCGGAAACAAAGAAGAGGAATAATAAATCTTGAAGGTTTTTCATTTTAGATTTGTCTAATGAATTTGGCTGCATTCAATTTTGCACTGTATGTCTTATGTATGCGTATGTATAATTGTATATGAGTGTAAAATAAAGAAAAAAGAAAAAATAAAAAAACCGTAACGGTAGCCTAGCCGTCTGATGAGACCCTTTGGCAAGGGTCGAAACGGTTTTGCTGTTGTCATGGCAACCGTTGTCACTGTTGCCATAGCAACCAATGCCTCCATTCTGGTATAAATTAGCAGAACCCATAGAAAAGCCTCATTTGTGTTATTTTTCTTGGTTGAGAGCGGTCGGTTGTGTTGTAGACTACAGAAAACTTTTTTGTAACTTTTGCAGATTTGGTAATTATATTGGTCAACATTTCCAAAAGCAACTTTATAAAACTTTTCGCTACCTGTTGTTACAACAATTAACACTTTTACAAAACAAAATTTTTTGCAACTTTTACACACCAGTGAACACTTTTCCAAAACTTTTAACAACTTTATTAAACTTTTTGTAACATTTTCACAACTCTATAAAACTTTTTAAAAAATTTTCACAACTTTTTTGTAAAACTTTGTTCACAAGCATTTTCAAGTTTATATGACTTTAGAAAACATCTGGTCATTGTTAGTATTAGCAGTTATTTTAATAATTAGGCAAAAACATCTGGGCTCCACCGGTGGCGGTGGCGGGTGGGCTGTGGCTGCGGGTGGTTTTAGTACCCCCCAGTAGCCTAGCCGTCTGATGAGACCCTTTTGGCAAGGGTCGAAACGGTTTAGCTGTTGCTATGGCAACTGTTGCCATAGTAACTGTTGCCATAGCAACTAATGCCTCCATTCTGGTAATGCAGTATAGTATAGATTAGAAGAACCCAGAGAAAAACCTCATTTTTGTTATTTTTCTCGGTTGAGAGCGGTCGGTTAATTTTCGCGCTGCTATGTGAAACTTTTTCTAGATTTAGTAATTACATTTAATACAATTTTTTTGCTAATTGTAGGTTTGGTAATTATATTTAACTACATTATAAACTTTTTCCTAGCTGTTGATTCACTTTTTTCAATGTGAACTTTTAACAACTTTTTCCAACCTGTTGATTCACTTTTCCAAAACTTTTAACAACTTTAGTAAACTTATTCGCAACTTTAGGAAACTTTTTTACGACTTTATACAAAATGTTTGCTACTTTATAAAACTTTATAAATTTTTTTCACAACCTTTTAAACATTTGCAACTTTGTTCACAACTATTTGCAAGTTTACAAAACTTTTTTAAAACTTTTACATGTATGAAAAATATCAGGTTAACTTTTTGTTCAAGGTTTACTAGCTTAATTAGTAATTTTTAATAATAATTAATTAGGTAATAGCCATCTGCATTCCACCAGCTGTGAATGCGCGAGGCTCCATTCCTCCTCCGACTGTGAATGCGGGCGACTGCGACTGCGGCTGGTTTCCGGACCGCCATTTTATCACTACTGATATAGCCAACTTTCTTATTTTGGCGTCACTAAATTGTCATTTTTGCAGAAATCAAATAATCCATTAGTACACAAGTTGCACGCTACACAAGTAGTAAAATTATACTACGTAAAAGTATCTATCTGAACGTCTCACAGAGGCCAGCTATTCAAGGCGTGATCATTACCCAACGGGTATTTCTGTGTCTGTAATGATTGAAAATGTAGTTTTTGCAAAAATATGGCCAATTTTTTCATTGTGGAGCATTTAATATGCAAGCTAGAAGATTGCCCTTTAAGGTGGTGATTCCCTTTGGTCACATAAAGTTTGCACCATTATTACTCATTCATTACTTGGAGTTAAGAAGCCGTTTTTATATCAAAATGCAGCTTGACATTTTCTCTTTTCAACGCATACCATGAAACCAATGTTACTTTTCTAAAATATTTTTAACACATTTTAGAAGAAGTATAATTTTCCAGAATTTTTGCAGGCTAAAGTAAATTTTTTCGCGAGACATCGGTTATATCGTTTGATACCTCTATCAAATAGCTGGGGACGATTTTTTATTTTTTGAGAAATCACTCTTCGTTATAGAGAAATAAGCTGAAATGTGTGCGTAACCTGTATTTTGCGTAGTTTTTCCAAATTTGTCAAGCGATTACTATAGCTAGAAAGCAGCAATCGGGTCAACTAAAAAATCGTCCCTGGGTATATTTGTGCAGAACACATTTGTTCAGTAGCAGCCCTCCAGCTTGCATGGTGAATGCTCCACAATCTTTGGAAAAACATTGGTCGTGTTTTTGCAAAAACTACATTTTTTATGATAGCAGCCTACAGGGTAGCAGTTGCAAGACGATCATCCATCGGATAATTTGCCCCTGTGAGACCTTCAGATCGACGCCCTTAGTTTGATTTTACGACCTGCGTAGTTCAAGAAATGTTGGATTATTTGATTTCTGCAAAAATGACAAGTTTTTGATGCCAAAACAAGAAAATTGGTTATATCTCACAGTAGAGAAAAGCTAGAAACTTGCTTTAAAAAACAAAAATGTGAAGCTCAATGAGATCTTTCGAATGAATATAGTCATAACTGTATAGCTGCTGCCAAACGTTCAGAAATTGGGAAAAACCACTCTGACCGGAAATCTCGAATTTTTGAATCGGGATTGCGCGGAGAGTGTTAGAATGCTAAAAGAACTTATTTCGGAAAGTTTCATCAAATTTCATCCTGATTTACGCCGCCAAGTAACAATTTGTGCCCAAAAGGAATCACCACCTTAACAGGTGTGTTTTGCACAAAAATATCCAGGGAGCCTTTTTAGTTGCCCCGTTGCCTGCTTTCTAGTTAAAGTAATAGCTTGACATAGTTGACGAAAGTAGACACAATCCAGGTTGCGCCTACATTTTAGCTAATTTCGATAAGGGATGCTTCGCCGGAATTTTCAGTTAAGATTCTTAATGTTCAATGAAAATTTAGCAACAGTTTTGAAATTTTTCCTAAAAATTGAAGATTTTGTTGCACATTTTGGAACAACAGCAAAGTTTAAGAAAATTAAGCTCCCTCGCCAGGACCCGATTTTATTAAAACTTTTTCTTTCGTGTTTAGGTATGTGCTGGCAGAGATGGTTGAAACAGAGAAAGACTATGTGCGAGATCTTGGTCTTATAGTTGAAGTAAGTTGATACAAGAACTTATGCATGACGGCAGAGCTTATAGTGTGCCCCCCTATGTCCTACATTTTCTGGCTTTTTTCGTAAGAACAAATATATCTGGGGGAGGGGTCTGGGGGCGCACCGATTTCTAGATGGAGCGAACTTTTTTGGAAAAGTTTAAAAACAGGTATTTTTTCCTGCTGAGCTAAAAATTAAACTATTTAGACCCAAATTTAAACTTATATAAGCTAGGTAAAAAATTTTAAAATTTACCCTCAAAGCCCTAATTTTTCGGGCACTTTTGGGTTCTGGTGGAGTGGCGTGGGACAAGACCCGAATCTTAGGGGGAATTCTGTGGGGGCAGCCTAGGTATGGGTGGAGGAGCGATTTCCGGGTCCAGTGCTGTTGCTGTATATCATAGGGGTCGCGGTAGCGACCCCTATAATATGAGTGAAAATGGTCGAATGACCGTGTAAAACAAGGCTGCGCAGAAGCTGCGCAGATTCCTGCGCAGATCCTGCGCAGATTATGTGCGCAAAAAATTGTACGTGTCGAGTTTAGTATGTGTGCGAAGTTTCATCCCCGTACCACTTTCCGTTAAAAAGTTATGCCAACAATCGCTTACGAGAGTGATGGTTTTTTCCGGTTTCTCGCTTTTGATGTCTCATAAGGGGGTTTTGTAGCTTGAATAACTACAGATAGAAAAATTTTTGCCTATGAAACCCATATATATTCTTGTAGTACAAATCAAAAATAAGAAAATAAGCTAGTTTTTATGCCTCCCAGGGCCGGAAAAAATTTTTGGCTGGGGGCCGAAGTCGGCCAAAACGCTAAAATGGCCAAAAAGTATGCTTCAAAGGCGCCTTAATAAGTCAGATTGGGCTATATATGGGGCAATACTGACTACAGTACACATATCGGGGTCGTTCAAATGCTATATGATTTTCCGTCTTCGTGCGTAATTTTTCGGTACTGGCCGGCCAAAGTTGGTGAATTTTGGGTCGAACTTTGAACTTAATTTTTTCGCTTATTTTGCTACATGGGTGGCTCAAATTTTGCATACAAAGGTTTTTTGGGACGGAGAATCGATTCCCGCTATCAGTTTTGCTGCCCGAGTAACCCAAGTTGCTGGGCTGATTCCACTTGACCGTCTGAGGGGGTCATGTCGGTAACCGCTTCCCGGAGGTCCATAGTAGGCTTTACTTTGCCTCTCCAAACTTTGTCTATAGGGGTTTTCTGGTGCGCCCAGCTCATTGCCGGTGTCCATTTTGCCGTCTGACCCACCCATCTTGCTGTGCTGGTTCCACTTTGCCATCTGGAGGGTCAGGTCGGTGGGAGATCATGGGGTCAAAAATGAAAATTTTCAAAAGTGGTCAAATTTGGTATCAAATGGAAGCGCTAAGCGAGCTGATCAACATTTGTCATAGAACTGCATGCTCAAAGTGGCTGTATAGTGCTGTCGTGGGGTGGGGTGGGGACTTAGGCGATTTTCGGTCAAAAATGAAATTTTTCAAAAGTGGTCCAATTTGGTACCAAATGAAAGCCCTAAGCGAGCTGAGCAACTTTTGTCATAGAACTGCATGCTCAAAGTGGCTGTAGAGTGCTGTGGTGGGGTGGATTGGGGACTTAGGCGATTTTCGGTCAAAAATGAAATTTTTCAAAAGTGGTCAAGTTTGGTACCAAATGAAAGCCCTAAGCGAGCTGAGCAACTTTTATCATAGAACTGCATGCTCAAAGTGGCTGTAGAGTGCTGTGGTGGGGTGGGGTGGGGACTTAGGCGATTTTCGGTCAAAAATGAAATTTTTCAAAAGTGGTCAAATTTGGTACCAAATGAAAGCCCTAAGCGAGCAGAGCAGCTTTTGTCATAGAACCGCATGCTCAAACTGGCTGTAGAGTGCTGTGGTGGGGTGGGGTGGGGACTTGGCGATTTTCGGTCAAAAATGAAATTTTTCAAAACTGGTCAAATTTGGTAACAAATGAAAGCCCTGAGCGAGCTAAGCAACATTTGTCATAGAACTGCATGCTCAAAGTGGTTGTGGAGTGCTGTGGTTGGCTTGCTTGCTACCGTTGAAAGATATCTATACATACCTTCATGAGCATACATATATAAAATAATAGAAAACAAGAACAAAAAGTGCTCCTTCGTCGCATGTAAAATACATATGAGTCTTCGTAGGCAGGTTGTACATAAGCAAATACTAGCCTGTAAAATACATATGAGTTCCGTAGGGAGGTTGTAAATTAAGGAAAACAAGTTGCAACCGCTTAACATATGAGCCTGTCCTACAAGATGCTCATATTGGCGTATGTCATAATACGAATAATTTGCAGATTTATATACTTTTATATAAATACATACTGCATAAAGCTTTTCATTACAAATTATCCTTCATATATATATATATATAATGTTGATCAGTCATTATAGTGTGCATATGCTCAATACGGTACGCCATGAGGCGCTCTGACTCACAGCCAAGTGGGAACGCATTCTGTGTATGTGATGTATGTAATGTGAAAGTGTTTCGAGAATGCATTAGAGGTGTGCCATAGTGTTTCAGGAAACAGGTTGCATGTACAGTTCAGCTTGAGCAGTCGTAGTTCACTTCAGTCCTGGGCCATGACGTCTATTCATTTTTCCGTAATGTGGATGAAGCTGAGGTTCTTTAATGAGGCTTAAATGTGGAATGCACTGTGACGCCAATATGAGCCTCGTTGTAGGACAGGCTCATATGTTAAGCGGTTGCAACTTGTTTTCCTTAATTTACAACCTCCCTACGGAACTCATATGTATTTTACAGGCTAGTATTTGCTTATGTACAACCTGCCTACGAAGACTCATATGTATTTTACATGCGACGAAGGAGCACTTTTTGTTCTTGTATATTATCAAAATTGGGTTGAGTTCAACCCGGGTTGAACCCATTTTTGGGTTCAATCCTAAAATTTTAGGGTTGGCTAAACCCCGGTGCTCAACCCAATGTTATCAAATATTTTAGAGTTGTCTTGTCCTTTCCCAGCGTTGTTTCGGTTCTAACTCATCGCAAATTTCAAAACCAAGCCTGTTTTTTCAAGCCGGGTTGAGAGCCTTGATAACATCGGCCCCCTGGAAGGGGCTGGAAGGGGAAAAATTGTAGGAAAAAGCCAGCATATTCTGGCTTATTTTTAGGCAAAAATTTATGGGGGGGCTTCATGGGGGGGCCCCCCATCGATGGGGGGCTGACCCAAAATGGGGGGGCATATTTTGGAAAAAATTTTCGAATTTTTGCGGGTTGTTCGTGTAAAAATGTGTAAAAATCGCTAAAAAATGAATAATTTTAAGTGGTTTTTAGGCTAAAATAGTGAAAATTTCGTTAAAAATCCGGCGAAGCCGGAAAAATTTTTGAAAATTTAGGGTAAACACGGTAAAATTTGGCAATTTTTGGGGTTATGGGGGGGGAGGACGGAATTTATGGGGGTGGGGCATTTCATGGGGGGGGCTCCTCGAATGGGGGGGGAGGTCGCTGAATGGGGGGCGGCCCCCCCACCCTCCCCAGTAAAAATAAGCCAGATATTTTTCACCCTCGCCCTCTTTCCTTAGCTTCGGAAAGAGGGCGAAGGGTGAGCGACAAAATTTATCTAAGGAAACCTTAGAATTGGGTTTCCTTTAGTGAGTAGGCACGAGGGCGCCGCCACCTACCTTTGTGTCGGAAGGTTTTGCCTAAAATAGTTTTTTGGTACTAAAACTGAACTTTGGAAAATTTTTAGCATGGTTATAAGCAGAAAACAAGCTATTTTTATCTTATCTTAGCTTTTTAGGCCATTAAAATCACCAGTGTTTGTTTTTCTAAAGCAGGGGTAGCCTCCACCCCGCCTTCTTATCCCCAGTTTTTTGCCTAAAATAAACCCAGTAGAATAAGCTGTCAAATATTTTTTATGAATTTGTCTTCGCACTTTATATTTTAGGGCTATATTAAGACAATAGAAGAGATGGAGCTTCCAGAAGACATGCAAGGAAAGGAGAAGATTGTTTTTGCCAATATTCATCAGATTCATGAGTTTCATAAAAGGTATATATTACCATGAAAGAGTACATAATACATAAGAGTGTGACAAGCGTCACACTCTATGTTATCAGCAGCTGAGCCATGCTCCGCGCGCTAACGGCCCACCTCTCCCTCCGCAATTGCGTACCTAATGGACCCCCCGCAAATGAGTACCTAGTCCGCAATTGCGTATGCTCACTCTCTTCTACAGTTAGCCACCTCTCCCCCCCCCGCAAATGTGACCTATTATTCGTCAATTGAAAAACGATAGGTCTGTTTTGCGGGGAAGGGGGGGGGGGGTCGAATGATAGGTCACATTTGCGGGGGCGGGTGGCTTACTGTAGAAAAGAGTGAGTATACACAATTGCGTGCTAGGTACTCATTTGCGGGGGGTCCACTAGGTACGCAATTGTGGGAGGGGGAGGGTGGGCCGCTGCGGATAACATAGTGTGTGACATAGTCTTATGTATTATGTACTTTTGATATTACGCAGATCACTCTTAGAAAGGTTCCAGTAGAATCACTATTGTTGATGACAAAAGGCTTTTTGTAAAATAGGTTTACGTTTTATTTTGTAAAAGTTTACGTCTTGTATTTTCTGCAGTACATCTTTTGTAGTTTTTACCGGAGATACTTTGTGCAGTGGATTGAAAATTAGACTAATATGTATTGCGAAAGAAGCTAATTTCCTTCCACTGGCTTGCAGGTTTACTCTAAAAGTTATGACTCGATACGTTGATAATTCTAACTGAATATATAAGGCGATAGTGACCGATCAGAGATTTTTGTAAAATTGAAATTTTATGAAATTTATTTTTGTTGAATCTTTATTTAGCACATTCCAAACTGAAATAGAGAAATGCCTAGAAGACTATACCTTTGCTGGTCGCGCCTTTGTTCGATATGTAAGTTTTAAGTGTAAATATTTTAACTCATTTAAATCAGGCGTTTTTAGAGTTATTAAGGTACTTGGGTCATCCCCCCCCCACCCCAGGAGAAAGGAAATATCCACACACCCCCCCCCCCAAGGGAAAGGGGGTATAAGCATCAGTACATTTGCATGTTTATGGTAGGAAGGCGAAACTTTTGTTGTTTTTAAGCTTAAAATGATCATATAACTTTCATGAATTAGTTAATTATTGCTAACGTTTTTGAAATGTTTGATACTGAAAACTTATTTTGGGTAAATTTTGGACACCCTACGAAACGTAGAACGTGGAACGCGGAAGGTTATCCCTGTGAGCGAAAAGGACTGAGTTTGTTTTAACTCGTTAATCGCCCTTGGTTTAGGTTGGCGTTTTTTGCTTTTCTAGGAACGACGACTTCATATGTATGTGGTCTATTGCCAAAATAAGCCAAAATCAGAATTCCTTGTCTCAGAATATGAAGCATTCTTTTCGGTATGTAAGCTCAATTGTACAAATTAATTGACTTGAATGTTTCTAAATAGTTTACTGTCTGCGTCGACGGCTGCGTGTCTTAAAATCCTAGTATAAAATTGTTTCAATCGTCTGGATATTCATATTTCCCAGTTTGACTTATTTTTACTTCTGAGCCCCGACAGGTCTGCTTTCTAAAAAAACCCAATAAGCCGAAAAATTGCCAAATTTTACCATTTTTCCTTAAATTTTCCAAATATTTTTAAGATTTTTAAGAAATTGTCACTGTTTTATCTTAAAAAGCATAATTTCTGCTATTGTTTAGCGATTTTTCTTAATTTCTAATTATATTAATTTTGTAATTGGAGAATAATTTTGCAATGGTCAATGGTGACTCCGATTAGTTTTCGCCGAAAAATCATCGGTTGCATGCAATCCCTGGTTGTATGTACGGTTCCTAACAATTTGGAAGCAAAAATAGAATTGAAATACCATCGCGTCTTATTATCTACATGGAAAAAGTGAATCTTAGATTTTTTCTTTTTTGTAGGATATGCGACAGAAGTTGGGACATAAGCTGGCATTGCCTGATCTACTGATTAAGCCTGTTCAGCGGATAATGAAATATCAGTTGCTCTTAAAAGTATGTAGGCGGCCTTGTTTCAGTGTTTAAGTTTAGCTGTTTGGATCTGACACTCTTTCTTCTGTGAACGCAATAATTTTATTTTTGAAGATTTAAAGAATCTAAAGAATTTAAAGAATTCCCTAATTTGGATGATTTATTTTTAATCTTTACTCTATTTTTCTTGAATATATTGCATCCAAATTTATACCTATTGATTATCCATCAATTCCATTTCCTGCAGAATTATGTTGACGGTTTCGTACTAATTCTTTCAGCTTTTTTGCATACAAATTTATTCAGCCGGTTATTTTTTGTCTTTTTCCTCAGGATATTCTGAAGTACACAGAGAGGGCCGGCGACAACGCTGATGACTTGCACAAAGCCTTGGAAGTGATGCATGTCGTTCCCAAGGCCTGCGATGACATGATGCATGTGGGTCGTCTTCAGGGTTTCGAGGGAAAGATTACAGCTCAGGGAAAATTGCTCCTACAAGTACAGTACTTATTCCTTTTTTTCTTTGACTTCTTACTGGTGATTTTTCTGTTATTGGACAATGTAGTGATTATTTCAAGGATGCGTTTAACCCTTTTCATGTCCGAATCTCTTCAGGACTAGCGGTTGAAAATGGCCAGTTTTACATTTTTGGCTGTTTTTTCCTAAGAGCACGTAGAGAGGTGGGACCATCATCATTCGATAGAGAACTAATTTCTCTATATTTCCAAACAGCACTAAAGGATCTCCAATGCACCCGTCACCCAGAAAAAGTTAGAAGCCGTCATGGGCAAAGTACAAATTTTGCTAAACTTTCATTGCCGAAAATTAACTAATTGATTTCTAGGTGAAACATTTGATTCTGAAACAGAATAAACTATACCTTAGTTTAATCAAGAGTACATAATACATACGAGTATAACAAGCGTCATACGCTATGTATTATGAGCTCGCTACATCCTCTGCACGCTATCGGGCGACCCCCTCCTCTTAAATCAACCCCCCTTGACCCCGCCCCTATATATGTATTGGGTCTAAACGTGGGATCGGAGTCTTTTTAGTTTACGTTTGCCCAATTTGTGTACTGAGTCTAAGTTTGTATAATTTACACATCTGTGTACAAAATAAAATATACAAGCACGAGCCCGATCCTGCTTTTTGCCCCCGTTCATGTATAGTGGCGTGGGGATCTGATTTATGGGGGGTCAGCTGATAGCGTGCAGGAGATGTAGCGAGCTCATAACGCGTGTCATACTCTTATGTATTATGTACTTTTGATTTAATCTGAATACCTTCCCAATCCCCTATCACCTAGTCGAACCTATCACAATATATCTTCACCTATCACCTAGTCTTCGTTTTTTCGCCGACGAACTACAGCCTGCGCTGGATTCGTTTAAATGGAGCGCTGGAAGAGGGCTCGAAATTGTCTAAATTTGTATTATCGACGGAAAGCTATAGAAATTCCAGACTACCAACCAATGCTCAGGAAAATAGATTTCGAAAATCGCCACTTGGACTATGGCCCATCCGCTATTAAAAGGTTAAAGTGCCTTCCTTGGTTTTTCCTGGTCAAAATTTATAGTTTTTGGCAAAGACGTAAACGATAAACATAACTTTTTTCTTCCGAAAAAAGATATAATTATCATTCCGTCACCTGCGAGCTGAAAATTCGGACCTCATCCTGGATTAGCGCTCCGTTCGCTCTGCCAACAGAGCTACCGTGGGTCACAGGTGCATCGAGCTACAATGAGTTTATGTATCGTGTCCTTAGGAACAATCAGTGCCAGATCAGCTAGTTCACCAGGCTACAAAGCGATAGTTCACACCTAAACCTTCTTTAGGGTAGGGAAGCTTTAACCTATTTTAAAGTTTTCTTTTAAACTGCCAATATTTTTAGGGAACCCTGCAACTGTCAGAGAATCCGCCCTCTCAAGTGTTCAAAGGGAAAGACCGACGGATTTTCCTGTTTGAGCAGAGCGTAATCATTGCAGACTGTATCATACCTAAGAAGGAATTCTCCAATCCAAACTACATATACAAAAGTCACATAGTGGTAATACTATTAGTTCATTCATTTATTTATTTTTCATATGAATATTTGTTGTATTAGAAAAACATATTTTGTGCTCGATTAGCCTAGCCATGTAGCATTCATTCGTCCAATTAATTAATATTACATGTGGAATATCTTATCTGCTTGAAGAATAAAAGAAAGTAGCATAATTATCTGACCAAGAGCACAACAAAAACCGGCTGCCGGTGGGAGTCGAACCGGCGGTCTTCAGCCTAATAGCGCGAACGCTCTGACTAGCCGAACCACTGCAGCTTCTGTGGAGCGGGCTGAAACCGAAACTCGAATGCAGAAGTGATACAACTCAACTTTTTCAAGACACAAGCGCATTGCATTTTCATTGCAGGTTTTGAAATTGTTATATGTTTATGTACTGTAGGACTTGTTTGTTACTGTATTTTATGTTTTATTTTTGTCGGTTCTAGGTTAATCGTATGGGCCTTCAGTCGGACGTTCCCGGTGAGCCTCTTCGATTCATTCTCCAGAACAAGGATCCGGCCATGTATCAGAGCTTTCTGATCCAGGCCTCCACACAGGAGGAGAAGGACAAATGGATGACTACTCTCAAAACGCTTCTCGATACTCAAAGAGATTTCCTCAGAGGTACCTAGTCTATATCTAGCGCGGCTTATTCTAATGGGTCAAGCATAAACGAGCTTCCCTCTCCCCCCCCCCCCCAATTTGTTCTTCCTAACCAGAGGATACTCCTTTGGTATCAAATTTTGCCCTGAAAAAGTCGGTCAGTAGGTAAAATCTTGTAAATATTTTTCGGCTTCACCGGAGATTTTTGCTCTGTTTTGCCTTTTTGACCACTAAATCGCCCCTACAAATTCTTAGCCCTCCGACTTTTGGGGAGCCCCCCCCCCCCAAATAAGAAACCCTAGAATAGCCCAGCCTAATTTTTATCGGTGAAAGGAGAATCTTGCACACCACTGAAATGTTTTTCTGACAGAAGACCTCACCGCCTATATATGCTATCTATCTGCGCATGTGTGTACACACAATTATGATTGTGGAACGCTACTTGCAAATTCATCCATATCAGTTTTAAAATAATGTTATTTCTTTTTTTTTGAGCCTGAAAGTTTCTAAATTTTTTCAAATACTTTTTGAGCCCGAATGCCATTAGAAATTAGATCCTGATCCGGTCCGTCCTATGAAAAACTTTGGGGCGGAAGTTTGACATCATCCTTTTCGCAACGAAATGTAGTAGGAGAGTGTGGCGTGACCGCTGTAGTAGTTTCTTGTGATATTTTGTTATTTCAGCCTTGCAACAGCCTATTGAATATCAGAAAGAATTGACAAAAAGGTTGGTTTTTCTGCTGTGTACGTAGCAATTAGGGAAAGACCGGGCCTGGCCCCGGTCCTGGACCCTCCGGTAGTCAGGCCCCGGTCCGTACCTGGCCCAAAATGTAAGGAAATTTTGTAACTTTTTAACCAAAATTTTGGAATTTCGAAAGTATGACAATACGTTAAACTGTTGGAAATCGTTAGTTTTATCACCGATTTGAATGAAAACAACAATAGTACCGTTAATATACCTAAAATTGTAGCAAAATCTGAATTTTTAGGAAAATTTTTGATATGGCCCTTAATGGTCAGACCATGTTCCTGGCTCTCCGGCCCCAATTGTGGTGGCCCCGGTGTATCCCTAGTAGTTGTTTTGTTTAAACTCTGTCCGTTTTACAGTATATGTATTAAACTGTTTGCAAAGGCTGACTGCCTTATGGATTTACGTTATAGTTTAGTTTGTTCTAAACTTCCTGCTTCTCTTTGGACTTTTTCGCACTTAAGTTAAGAGAGTAAAGATAAATACTTTTCAGGAGGTCACCCAAAATTAACTGTTTAACTCTTTTAACACTTTGTGCTTAAAGACCCTTTCCTTTATTGCATTTACACGACTGTGCCTTGCCTCCATAGCTCAACTGGTAGAGCGTTTGGCTAGTGTGCAAAAAGTGGTGGGTTCGAATCCCACCAGAGGTCTGAATTTTTGGACCTTCACATGACTTTCTTCTTTCTTTTTTCTGATTTATCATTTTGGCGTTTACCCGTTTCCAGTTAAGCTTTCATCACCGTCTGTTTGTCTTTTTTTGCCATTTTCAGTGACAATGTGCAGTCCTCCGGAGGGTCCGGAGGCTCGGCCAGTGGCGGGTCCGGCGGACACCACCATAAGGACCCGGCCTCCCGGAAAAAGTCTCCCATCATCAATCGAATTGCGGGTCACATCAAATCCGCCACGACGGATCACAAGCATCACTCCGCACCCGCTGAGCACCATCCGCCCCCTTCTGCCTCCGCCCCTCCGCTCGCTTCCAGTCTCCCCTCTCCGCACGGCTCTTCCAACAGTCATCCTGAAGTGGTCCTCACCTCTCCCCAATCCGCCTCCTCTGGTCCCCTGGGAATGGACGGATCCCGGGGTCCAGCCTCGCCCACACCGAACAGCAGCTCCTCTGGAGGAAGCGGATCGGGCAGTGGAGGCGGCGGATGTGCCAAGGGAATCTTTAGACGGGAATCGGGCAACAAAGGTTCAAACTCCTCCAAAAACTCCAAAAATCCCTCCTCGCCCAGTGATATTACGTCGCCCACCGGGGGCGGGACGAAAAGCCGATTCCTGAACGGGTTCAAGTCCCTTAAGGGTAAAACCCTTCGCACCAAAACCTAGTATAGGTACTGACTTTGGTGTGCAACAGTCCATCCCTTATTGTATTTTTAAAGTTGTTTGAAGCTTTGGAGTTGGTCCCCTTCCCTTCTACTATGTCGGATTCTTAGACGACCCCCTCCCTTTCCCCAATTCTCTCTCTTTGCCTGATCCTAACTGGTAAGCAGAAGAAAGATCTGAACTATATATCTTTAGGAGAATTAGTTTCCCGTACAATACCTATATTTTTGAACAGTTATCCTTTTTGTGATATTGCATACAGTGGCCTGAGTTCAAATTGTACATCTATCACTGTTTGAGCGAGAAACTTTTTGGATTGCTAAAATTTTGCTTTTGATTGTTTGAAACTAAATTCTGTTGTTATATGTACATACATATATGTGTATTATAATATGTAGTGCGACTTGGGTAGTAGTACTGACTTCAAACTACTGTACAACTGTTGTACTGTTTGTCCAGTACGGTAACTTTGTGCGTACGTAACTCCTTGATGGAGTGAGTGTGTTGGCCTTCTGTAAATTGTTTACAACAACTTACTGTGTATACCTGTTCGCTCACTCAGTACGTAACATTGAATTGAAATCGGTAAAAAGTAAAATGACTGAATTAACTGAATTAAAAATTTAGAAAAGCTCCTGCAGCCGATTACTTTAACACTTTCTGTACATTTTCACATTATGTCACTCATTAATTATAGTGTGGAAGCTTCGCTGAAGGTTTATTTTATGTGCTGTAGTAACTGTGCCATATGCGTATTCCTTACCTATCATAGGGGTCGCTATGAGTGAAAATGGTCGAATGACCGTGTAAAACAAGGCTGCGCCGAAGCTGCGCAGATCCTGCGCAGATTATGTGCGCAAAAAATTGTACGTATCGAGTTTAGTATATTTGCCAAGTTTCATCCCCGTACCACTTTCCGTTAAAAAGTTGCGCCAAAAATCGCTTACGAAAATTGTGTTTTTTCTTTTTTTCCGGTTTCTCGCTTTTGATGTCTCATAAGGGGGTTTTGTAGCTTGAATAACTACAGATCGAAAAATTTTTGCCTATGAAACCCATATATATTCTTGTAGTACAAATCGAAAATAAGAAAATAAGCTGGTTTTTATGCCTCCCGTAGCCGGAAAAAATTTTTGGCTGGGGGCCAAAGTCGGCCAAAACGCTAAAATGGCCAAAAAGTATGCTTCAAAGGCGCCTTAATAAGTCAGACTGGGCAATATATCGGGCAATACTGACTATATGGTTAAACAGTACACATATCGGGGTCGTTCAAATGCTATATGATTTTCCGTCTCTGTGCGTAATTTTTCGGTACTGGCCGGCCAAAAAGTTGGTGAATTTGGGTCGAACTTAATTTTTCGCTTATTTTTACATATGGGTGGCCCAATGTATACAAAGGTTTTTTGGACGGAGAATCGATTCCCGCTAGCAGTTTCTCCGGTTGTCCGAGTAACCCAAGTTGTTGGAGTTATTCCACTTGACCGTCTGAGGGGTCAAGTCGGTAACCGCTTCCCGGAGGTCCCAAGTAGGCTTTACTTAGCCTCTCCAAACTTTGTCTATAGGGGTTTTCTGGTGCGCCCAGCTCATTCCCGGTGTCCATTTTGCCGTCTGACCCACCCATCTTGCTGTGCTGGTTCCACTTTGCCGTCTGGAGGGTCCGGTCGGTACCGACTTCCGGGAACACTATATAGAACTGTATATAGCCTCTCAAAACATTGTCTATAGGGGTTTTCAGGTGCGCCCAG